>CM038678.1:762828782-763133915 GCA_021605205.1 Aegilops longissima
TCCACCGTTGATGCCTGGCTCCGATCCTCGGAGCTGAACAATATCCAGGTTCTTGAGTTCTACTACCTCTACCCAAGGTTTCTGAGGCAAGAAGTAACATTACTGGATCTATGCACTTCATGTACGCCCTTGGCACCGGAGTCCACTACTAGGAAAAGGGCTACTAATGGCGCACCAGTTTTGCCTACTAATGGCGCATCACTGGTGCACCATTAGTATCACGCCACTAGAATTTTTTTCTAATGGCGCACCACTGGTGCGCCATTAGTATCTGGTATACTAATGGCGCACCAGGCAGTGCGCCATTAGTTTTGCCCGCGGTGCGCCACTAGTGTCTGCTATACTAATGGCGCACCACACTGTAATGCGCCATTAGTAACAATTATTTTATTTTATTTTTCTTAATCTCAGGTCACTATTTCACCTATGAGATATCCAACACATATATATACAACAAGCATCCATATAACAATCATAGCCAACACACAAGTTCCATCATATATACATACATAGCCAACACACAAGTTCCATCATATATACATACATAGCCAACACACAAGTTCCATCATTACATATTACAAAAGTTTCACATTGTTCATCCAACACCGTTATCCATCAATTCACAAAAGTTTCACATTGATACAAAATAAAAACACAAATGGAAAAGAAGCACTCCATCCATGCAAGCTTCCGTGAATTAAATCAAATCTACAAAATGATAAACAAGAAGTTAGAAGAAGAAAAAGAAGAAGACTAGAAGAATACTAGAAGAAGAAGAACACTAGAAGAAGAATAAGAAGAATTTTGGAAAAGAAATAAGAAGAAGACTATAAGCTTATTATGTAAACTTGATCATTTTATGCTAACATAAGTTATTTTGGAGCTAACCTATAGGAAACTAAGCATATAAGCTCTAAGTTAGTATATTAGAGCCAACTTAGGTAAAATGAAGCTAACCTATGCCATTTTGGAAAAGAAGAAGAATAAGAAAAGACTATAAGCTTATTATGTAAACTTGATCATTTTGTGCTAACATAAGTTATTTTGGAGCTAACCTATAGGAAACTAAGCATATAAGCTCTAAGTTAGCATATTAGAGCCAACTTAGGTAAAATGAAGCTAACCTATAGGAAACTAAGCATATTAGAGATAACATAGGTAACTAAGTATATATATATATATATCATTTTGGAGATCGACATACCGACAAAGTTCAGTTCTCATGCATTGTTCTTCTCCTTCTCCTTCCTCGGTCGATGCGCCAAGAGCGCGAGGCGGTGGAGGCGGTGGAGGCAGTGGGATGTAGTCTTCTACCTCAATTGGCGTGGTCATGTCGCCCAGTGTGGGGATCGCCGGGCGCCACCACCGGTGCGTGGTCATTGTCGAGCACCACCACCATCGCGAGGCCACCTTCAGGCACGACCATCACTAGGTCATCCTCAGCCACCTCCATCTCTTGCCCATGGTCAGCCACCACCATCTCTTGCCCATGGTCAGCCACCACCATCTCTTGCCCTTGGTCAGCCACCACCAGCGCTAGGTCATCCTCAGCCTGATGCACATCATCATCCTGGAGCTCCTCATCCCCACTCTGCTCCTCTTCTCCCGCACTCCAGTCCGGATCATCCTTCTTGTTGTCTATGTTGCTGCCAGAATCGCTGTTGCTTCCGCTACAGCCAGAATCGCTGCTGCTTTCGCTACAGCCATGGTCGCTGCTGCTTTGGCTGTAGCCATTGTCGCTGCTGCTGCTCCCATTACCTGTCCAAATGCAACAATGACCGTTAACAATCGATGTGAGACAAAGCCAAATGTAGAGGAATAAGAAGTGGCAGAACGTACCCGCATCATAATCTTCAGCGTAGCGCATGCGACACATAGCCGCGTTGAACACCTTCACGATGAGCATGGTGGCGTCATCGTCGTACGTGAAGAGAAGGAAGTACCCCAGCCGCAGGTCGTAGGCACGGTAGAACTTCTCCCACCCACGAGACAAGTACATGTGGCCCTCCTTGATCACCAACTCCACATCCCACAGCCTGTGAAACCCGTTGCTGGCCTGTCGCACCTTCACATTATTTGGCGGATCTTCACCCATCAGCATGTTCTTAAAACTGTCAGGCAGCCTCTGCAGTTTGGGACAATGAGTGATGTAGGCAAACAACAGATATCATAATGAGATGGGTGAAGCTAGGGGAGATCTCTCATTTTATATACCTGCGTCGTGGATGATACTGAAGTCCCAAGTATGATAGTGAAGAACTCGGAAGCATCCAACTCATACTGTGGTGTCGCAGAGCGGCGGTGGCTGCTTCCCGCCATCTCTGATAATTAAGCAGCAGAAGAGACCAATTAGTACCCTTACAACAGATCATAAAACATGCATGATAACAGGCATTAGTCGCAAGTACCCCATATGTCCTATTTTTAGCAAAGTAATGCTAAAATTCACGGAAAATTTCAGCATTACCTTTGCTGAAAATAGGACATATGGAGTACCCGAATTTGCCGGAGCGGAAGTTAATCGACATTCCGGCAAACTCAAGGGCCTCTCGGGGTACCTACAACATCATCACTAGTACAGCAGCAGCAGCAGTGAATACAGGCATAACAGCAGCAAAACTATATATTTTTATGCAGTAAACAAACGAACACTAAGAGTAGAATGTTCTTGCAACAAAAATTATTGTGTGACATCGAAAGGCATCACTCGCTTAAAGGGAAGGATGACTTAAGTGGCAGATGTATATGATTGCACCACTTGACCTGCACTTCTCTATATTATATGATGTCTTGAAGAACTTGAGCAAAAAAGATAAATAGGAACATATTTCTCACCTTGGAGGTGTTGCTGCTGCTGCACTGTCTGAACTTCACTTCCTTTACCTCCTCGGAAACCTGAAATATGCAGATGTTAGAAAGGTTAATGAACCAACAGATGCCCTAATGGAAATAATAACAACATGACAGCAAACAACCAACAAACATGATGGGCTTAAGATTAATGAACCAACATCGAAAAAAAGGTAGGCCAAATATTCATGTCACTTCCATTAGGGCATCATCTTCCTACAACTACTCATCTTCAGCAGCACATGATACTACTACTGTATCTAATACAATAACATGACACTTGTTACTGTATCTAATGTTCCTACAACTACAACTACTACAACAACATAAAACTACTATGCATCATCTTCCTACTATAATTGCTACTCATCTTTAGAACCAAACACCAGCAAAAACAGAACCAAACTACTATAGTTTCTACTTAATTTCACTATAATTTATAGTTCCCAAGCTATGCATGCAAATCAAAATACTAACATATCCAAACCTGATGAGCATCTAATAATGCTTATCTTAGTAACAGCAGTACCAGCGAAGCGATGCAAAAGCTTGTATGATCTCACAGGCAATACACGATTGGGCAAACTACATAAACTAGAAGGAAGCACAGTTGGAGACTGAAAGTCAGATTGTGTCCTCAAATTAACAACCCATTAACTTTCTAGAGACGCACATTGGTCATTGATGGCCTTTGACTGGCCCATTGACATGATTCACAACAAATATGAGGGAAATATATCGTATGTATATGTATATCAATCTATCTAGTGCATGGATGCATGACTGATCCATTGACGTGATTCACAACAAATACGGCCATTGACTGGCCCATTGACATGATTCACAACAAATACGTTGGGCCTCCAAGTGACTTTGGCTCAAATAAATACGTTTGAAAAACAGAAGAGAAACACTGTTGGCCTACTACTTGTCCTTGCAATTATGTTCTCCTACAATGTCTTGGAGGGCGTTGCACACCAGAGGCAAGTTCTATTCTCTCGCAAAGTGATTAATGCAGAGCAGAAGGCATCCTTTAGTGGGATGAGTTCATCCCTTGGCGGGCATGTTTCTGGTGCGACCAATGCAGGATGTGTGAGAAATAGTGCTGAAATAGCAAATGTTGAAACTACCACTACCATAGAGTCCCACCGTGATGTCTCCGTGGGAGATTTTCGTGGTATTAATCACAAACCACCAACTTATAACAGGCCATAATGATGAAACTAAGACAAAAGGACCATGGGCACCAACTCGATATCCGTGGATGAACTAATTATCAAGTTGGCGATTTCTGAATTAAAGATGTAGTTCTTCATTATATGCGTGTGTAGTGTAACTGCTTGTAAGACCTGGATGGTGTGCTGGAGTGTTATGCTATTTACTGATGTACTACTATTAATATTGTACAAGGTAGTATTATACAACACTGCAGAATAAAATGCCTGTGGTCCATGGTATTTATATGTTCCATGCTATTCTTTGTTGTTCTAGGGCGGCGTGGGCGTGGGCGCGGGGCGGGGTCGGGCGGCGGCACCAGGGGACTGAGGGGGGGGGGCGCGAGGCGCGGCGTGCACGGTTGGGGCGGGGGTGGGCGGCAAGGGCGTCGTTGGAGTGGTGAGGAAGGAGGAGGAATAAGTTTTTTGCCAAAAAGTAAAAAAAATACTGGCGCACTCTGTCTCCAGTGCGCCATTAGTAGTTCTAACTACTAATGGCGCACTTTGCCCGGATGCGCCATTAGAATGTTTGAAAAAATGAAAAAAATTGTTTTACTAGTGGCGCACCTTCTGCCTGGTGCGCCATTAGTGTATTCCACACTAATGGCGTATCTCCACCAGGTGCGCCATTAGTATATAGTAGTGGCGCACCACTTCTCTGGTGCGCCATTAGTGTCAATCCTATCTTTAGCCCTTTTCCTAGTAGTGGTCCGTGTTTCGGTTTTCTTCCTCTCTCCACACTCTTGCCTTTGCTCTTTGCCAAATACCGGACAATTACGTTGGGATGCTTAAGCTACCACTGGTGAAAAGACTCTCACTTGTGGAAGTTAATATATCAGACGCCTCGCTGCAAAGTATAATCCACTCTAGTTGCCCTGGACTTGAGTCTCTCCTGTTTGTTTGCAATAGAGGAGGTCGTCGCGTCACAATAAACTCGTCTAACCTTGTAAGCATTGGCATCTGTTGTCCATTCGGAGAACTCATTATTGAGGATGCCCCTTCGGTTCGACGGTTGATTGTTGATTGTCTGGTCGAAGGCTGTTCGATAACTATTGTCTCTGCACCTAAACTGGAGGCGTTGGGTGAATTCGTGTTCGTGCCCCCCTCGACGCATCTTGAGGTACTGCCTTTCCTTCATACTGGAACAGAGTTGCACTTGTTCCGATGTTTGTTCTATTAATTTGATGGTCTATGTTCTATTCTTCATGCAGAGTCAGGACTTGGAGTTAACCGGTGTCTCTACGTCTGAACCGTATCCATGTCATCCCACGTGTATTGAGGTATTGAGTTTTCACGATACTTCCAGCTTCACTTTGTTTGTGAGGAAACAAGTTTTATTTCATCCAACCTTTATTCTACTTTGTTTTGTGATCCACCTTCTGTTACTTTTCATCAAGGGTTTGAGGGCAGTCAGTCTAACAAGAATGCGTCAGTCTGTCAAGACCTTGCTTATCTACATGGATTATAAGGTGGACATTGTCGTTGAATTGCTGCAGTGCTTTCCAAAACTGGAGAACTTGTTTGTCGAGGTGATGATCTTCAGAAATGTGCATACTGTAGTACTCGTTCTTTTCCAAAATGCTTTTCTTAATTTTGACTGAAATTGATGCACCCGTATCTACACATGATTTATTCTTGGATACATCCATACATAGACAAGTCTATGTCTAACTTCTTGTTACGGAGGTGGTAGAACTAATTGTTTCATTTGGTTTTTTCAGGGTCACACAACCAAGCTGCTACCACCTCCACCCAAGCGCCGGCGCGAACCACGTATCGGCACCAGCGGAATCACGGAACCAAACAAAAACATCAGCACAGGACCAGAAGAAAGATTCCAAAGGATAAACAAATTGTTGGAAAAAGTGCTCCATGAAGCAGAACAGTTACCCGCAGTAACCACCAGGGCTAAACACCGATGCAACGAAAAAGAAGAGATATTGGATGAAAAAAACAAGGACAAAGTCGTGCAACAAACAATTGCCCTGATGGATTCTCTAGAACAACTCGGACAATTTCAGGACATAGTTTGCACAAGGTATCTCAACGTCAAAGAAGACCAAGCGCCAAAATATTCACTCACCGAAAAAACCGCAGCAGAGACGGCAGCAGCGACAATGACTGAAAAGGTAAAGTTACATAAGCTGATCCTCTGAAAGTATAAAATAGCTCTGTTGAAGCTCAAATGCACTGCCACTTAGCCACCTGTGTGTTTCAAAAGCTACAAGACAAAAACAACGGCAGCGGCGATGAACTCCAAAAGACAGAACAGGAAGATGCCCAAAAACCTCCACTCAACGAAGAACAAGCACAACAGTCAGCAGCAGCAACGAGAACAGCAGCAGAGACAACAGAAACAGCAACAACTGAGAAGGTAAAGTTACATAAGCTGATTCTACAAAAATATAAAGTAGTTCCATGGTTGAAACTTACCACCTTTATGATTGAACAGCTGTAAGACAAAAACCATGACAGTGACGATGATCACCAAAACATACAACAAGACGGTACCCAAGAAACAACACCCAACGAAGAACGGGTGGAACATTCAGCATCACCAAGGACAGCTCAACAGGTGAAGTTGCAGAAAATGTTTCCACAAAATGACAACTTAATCACAATCAAAATAGCTCAAAGCACGCACCGAACGCTTCACCATTTTCCCATAACAGCTGCTATAATTAAAATAAAGTAGCAAGTTAAATTATTTCAATGCTTTTTAAATGACAACGCAGAAACACGAAGAAGGCAACCACGGGGATACAACCAATGAAGCAAGCACACAAATTGTTCCAAAGAAAGAACCAGAAACTATCAAAGAAAACCCTACGCCGTCGTACGATGCCAATTCCCCTTGCAGACAGGTCAGTGCCATCCAGGTCGAGACTGAAAAACAAGACGGAAAAAACCACCAGCAAGACATAACGGTTGACAAGGAAAAACATGGTGCTAAGAAAAGCACAGACGACTCTAATAAGGATGGAGAAGAAACTGAACAAAAGGGTACAACGCAAAAAGAAGAACAAAACATGCCGCGGGAAGGAGAAGGAGAACAAGAAAGGAACAACACTGGACAGGACATATCTTCCAGCATCAAAGCAGGCAAGACAATAGAAACATAATAGCTATCTTGTGATCTTTGTGACTTGGAATTATTTACATTAAATTCAAAATCATCGCAGGCACAGTGGAGAAAGGGGGCAAAGATAGCGATTCAGTCAGCAAAGCCATCGAAGACCTGTACAACGCTATATGCAAGCCATGGACAAAGAGAGAAATGTAAGTTCATGCAACTAACACAGAAAACATTCTTACACACGATCATTTTGACTGTATCATGTGTGAACGAAAACATTTTTCTAAATATACTTTGCAGGGATCGGCTTTTCATTACAACGGACAAGTTTGATGTAAATCTAGGACATGTCTCTGAAAGCTTCAAGGTCGGTAAATCAGTACGCACCGAAGCAATAGAGCCCATGCTAACAATCTTGAGAAAACAACTCAATGGCACACAGAGAAAGATTATGTCGTTAAGCAACACTGTAAGTAAATATCACGGCAAAAGAATCACGTTTGAAACACTATATATGACTTTATAAATAGATAAACTTCCCCTATAGCTGAACTGACAAATTCCCTTTGTCTATCTGTGACGAAACAAGCAGCACTCAATAAGGGAAGCCGACGACCAAGATCCAATGTCCTACGAAAATAATGATCAACAACACATTACAAAAAAATTACTACCTGCAAGGCTTAGATCATTTTTCAACATGCAAGAAGAAGAAAAACTGCAAGATTATAACATGGTAAGGAGATCAACTGTTTCAAAAACAAAACACTAATTGCGTATATGTTATGCAAAGTTGTCTTTTTATTTTATGTTTCTAAATATAAGAAGATTTCCAAATTTTTTCTTTTTATTTTGTGTTTTGCAGTTCCTTCTACCATGTTCGTTGTGCGGGTTTGAGCAAGACGAAACTATAAGTCATTACTTCACCGTCACAGTTAACATGCAAAAACAGCGCTTTGAACTCCTTAACTCTTCAACTGCATATCCAGGCACAATAGAATTCTTCAACAATGTAACCAGTAAACTAATGAAAATTTGGAAGCACATAAGCACAGAGCTACAACTTTCAGAAAAAGCATCAACCATTACAAAAAGGTCAGACTGCAGGTGCCACTTCAAGGAGAAGACACGTAAGCACTTCCAACATCTTCACTTATTTATTTTTTTAATGCAAGATTCAATACTACAATTACTGAAATAATTCTGTTCTTTCGTATTTTCAATACAACAATTACCACTACCATTGCTCAAACTTTTCTCTTCTTTTCGTTTCTTGAATGCAACAATCTTACCAGTACCATTCCTCTAGATGCAGAATGGACTGCGCATTCTATATGTACATGAACCTGAAGCACTACTCCAGTGATGGAACAACAGCAACCTTAAAGCCAGAACAAGTACGAAAGTTAAGGAAAAAGGTTCTATATCAACTAATCAGTCAACACACATGGAATACAAAACTTTCACTGATCAAGTGTACAACAGGTTAGTCTTTTCAGAAACTAAATCTTACAGTTTCGTAACACTAGAAGAAGTAATATTTTTTTAATTATTGTTTTACAGATATGCTGAAATATGAGGTAGATATGGAAGACAAAGAAATATGAATTAGATATGGAAGACAAAAAAATGCAACAGGCAGAATGTTGCGTACTAGAAGAGTTTCCGCCAACTCCAGGGCCAAAAGAACATATTATGCATGCGACAACCACACAAGAGCATGAAGTTATTGATATATCCAGTAAACGCAAAGATATTATGGATGTCAGCAGCCACGCCGTCGCCCAACAATCTTGCACAGACCACGAACAAAATGATCCAACAATAGAACCAGATCAACCACCACCAAACAACAAGATACCACACCATGCCGAAGAGGAAACATACGAGCAAAATATCAACACCAATATCACGACCACAGAGCAACTGGAACAAACAGGCATTGATTTAAAAGAGGATGACCGAAGCAACGACGTACCAAATACACAATAACAGGTTTACGAGCAGAAGAAACAGACTGTTCTTCTTCAAGAAGAAACATGCTCGACAAGCAATCAACAAGGCACCTCCAGCACCATCTCTTTAGACTTCCTAAAACCAAAAACAATGGAAAAGCAGGAAGAAGTTGACGAATTTCTTTCAAGCCTTAACCCGCTACAACTAGAGGTGTACAACTACCATATAAAGATGGGCTCTAACTTCGATTTAATCAAAACATGGCTGACCGATCATGAAAGCTATGAATTCAATTAAAATCCCAAGCCGTATCTGGCAATCTTGCAGCAAGAGTCAGGAGAACATTCAATGCCTCAATCATCTGATAAAATTGATGTCTGCCGTTTTCGGTGAGTGAATATTTTGGTGCTTGGTCTTCTTTGACGTTGATGTCTGCCGTTTGAAGAACATTTTGCAAACTTTTTGGTCGCAGATCGTGCTCGGTGTTAAAATTGGAGAAAAAGGAGGACTAGCAGATTCAATGAGGAAGAAGCATTGAAACAGTTTGAATCCCTTGTAACAGGGAAGGAACTTTTAAAGAAAAAGCTGGTAAGTTGATAGAAATATAGAAACATAATTCATTCTTCCTACAGATTGCACATTCACATGTCATTTAATTCTCCTGACAAGAATGAACTTTAACTCACTCTGTCTCCAAACACTGCAGATTATGATACCTCACAACACAGCTAAACACTACAATTGTACGTGCTCAACAAGTACACGAGCTCCATCGACATACTTGACTTACTGAATTACAGACACGGAGGCGGAAAAAATACATGGAAAACACACCACAAGGATCACCAAGAACTGGTACGTCAATTCAACACTGATTTCTAATTGGTTTTCCAGTTCCTGCATTCCCTTTATTAATGGCAAAACCCAATAATAAAACAGATTAAAAGGATGCACACACTCATGAAGAAGCATTACGGCGAAGCGGAGCTACGAGCCAACAGCGAACCGAACTGGTCGAGGATAGCAGAAACACCTAACAGGGTTTGCGTGCCAAAACAGCAGGGTACCCAATGCGGACACTTCATGGTTCAATTTGCAAAATACTGGAATGGCATTGATCTCATAAAAGATGATGAGGATTTCAATGTAAGTGAATAGTACAAGAGCAAAAAAATTAATTTTTACAAGCAGCACTACTTGAATACTTCAATTATCTCATGAAAGAAAAATAAAAGAATATCCAATGACCTCCATGCAGCAAAGCAACGTAGATGCCGAGTGGAAACCAGAGTTCCTTTTTACAGCCATATTTGGTGAAACAAACCTAGTAAGCTGGGAGCAACTACCTGGAAGAATCAAAAAATTCAAACCAGAAACTTCAAAGTTCTTTTCCACCAACGAAGGTAAGAAAATCATTTCTACTTATATTTTTTTTGTAATAACCTACCCATCCCACGGTTCACCAATGTCTTTCATATCAGAGACCTTACATATTACATATCTGCTTCCGCTGACACAAACGGATGAAACAAAAAGGAAAAAAAGACAAAGCACCAGTCCATATCCAAAACATTCTCATTGCTTCCAACACACAAAGGAGGCGGCCGACCTCTTCCATCTAGTCATGGGTGACAGCTGGCAGGAGGAATACAAGAAGTGAGTTGTTTTCTATTGCACCTCAAAATAGTTGCACAGAGGCCAAAAGTAATGTAAGAATCTATTTCTCACTATCCGTGACCTCCAAAATTATTGTATCTCCCTGTCGCAGCAAAACTATATTTAGGCGCATCCGCAGGGATAGTGAAAGCACGCAACTTACTGGAGCCCAACTCAAGGCAGTATTTGGTCCAAGACCAGCACAGACAAACATACCACATCATATGGAAAAAAGGGTCCTCGATGACATAGCAGAAATTTGGGAAAGCAGACAAGATTCAAAACAGAGTGACAGAGTAATATTAGGCCCAAACTTTGCAGAGGTAAACTTTTAAAAAGCAAAGTCTTGTGTTATATTGCAACAACTACTCTTTTTATATTGTTACACAGCTCTTTTTTCTAACAGTTTTTTCATCATAAATATTGTTTGCAGCATATATTGCATTTAAACAAACACAAAACTAGTATTAAAAAATTTTAAAATGAATTGCAAAAAGAAAAGAATCAGCTGGTTCCCATGTATCTCAAGGAAAATCAACGGAAAAAGCTCTCAACAGCAAACATGGTAACAACCCTTTCTTCCATGACAAAATCAGAAAATATGCGTTCTATCAAATTACTTTATATTAAATTGTCATCTAAGCAACAAGTATTTTTTACGCAGATATTCATTCCAATGGAGAAGCATGACCGCTATGTACTATATGTCCTGGACAAATACAAACACAAAGTTCACATTATTGATCCTCGAGAAACGACTCACAAGGAATTTGAGAAAGAAAAGATAGACATCGACGAATTGACAGAAGAAGAAGCATGTCGAGTTCTTCAGGAAAATGAAGATGCTAAAGAAGAAAGAGAAAGACAGTTTGACGAATATCATGTTCACAAGTTGGCAATCGTAAGCATTTATACATAACAATTTTTTCAGTTTTACAAGTTGCAATATTAAAACAATTAATTAAAAAATGCAATATTTCCAGGTACCTAGGTTTAAAGAAGTCTTCAACATCATACTAGGACAAACACTGAATCCCAAGGGTACAAGATGGCAGACTCATACCGTGCAAGATGTTCCAGTGGTAGAAAAGGGAGAATCAACATTTGCTGTTTTAAAGCTTGCGTTCCTCTACAATGGTGAAAAGATTATCGAAGACCTGGAAGATTTGACAGTAAGTTTATACATATTTACTTATAGACAGCTTATATGCACAAACTCTAATAATATACTTCTCTTCTCCGCAAAATTTCACAGGATGAGGTCAAAGACTGGAGGGCAGAGGCAATGTACATTCCCTTAAATAGCGAGATGAATCAAGTCAAAGCTAGTGAAATGGGTGACGAGATTAGCAAGATCTTAAGCAAAAATGAAGAGTAAAACTTTTGATTTAGCTCGAGAGGCTAATTCTATCTTGACGTGAGAAAACAGTTTTCAATAACTAACATTTATATGTAATGTAGTTAGAAATTATGTGTTCATGTTGAAAAGAGAACTATTTCGACAACAGTGCCTCTTACATCATAAGAGAGTGCCATTAAACTATAAACAACAATGCCTCTTTTTATTTGTACTACAGCAGTGACTCCCAAAACGAACCCTTACGCGTGGCTCTGGAAAGCACCGTCCCGTGCCTCCAGAGGCGACATGGCCTTGTGCCACCAAACCCTGAGTCACCATGCCTCCGGGCAATATCCATACACACACATACCCTTAAGCGTGACTCTGGAAAGCACCGTCTCGTGCCTCCAGAGGAGACATGGCCTTGTGCCACCAAACACTGGGTCACCATGCCTCCGGGCAATATCCATACACACACATACCCTTACGCGTGACTCTAGAAAGCACCGTACGGTGCCTCCAGAGGCGACATGGCCTTGTGCCACCAAACACTGGGTCATCATGCCTCCGGGCAATATCCATACACACACATACCATTACGCGTGACTCTGGAAAGCACCGTCCCGTGCCTCCAGAGGCGACATGGCCTTGTGCCACCAAACCCTGGGTCACCATGCCTCCGGGCAATATCCACACACACACATATCAAGAGCGCCTCAACCGTGGCTACCTCTACTTCACATGCTTCAAACCCGTGCCTCCGGAGGCAACATACCAATGCCTTCGTAGTATGCACACATGTGCATGCACGCACAAACCTATATATCGTAAACAAAGCATAGCTCTTAAGTAGATGTGACTGCACATTCTTCAAACCAGTCCATTCCGAAACAAAGCAGCTTGCCTTTTGCACGACCTGATAGGAGGTTCCCTCGCACCGGAGGCACCGTGTCACACCGCGACGGACAACGCGCCGCACAAAACAGCACGCTTCATGATCAACACACACTTCGACCTATGCCCCCCCTTCAAGATGTTTATGAAAATTAAACGAGCCGAAGCTGAGCAGGAGGTTCCCTCGCGCCGACGGCGCCGTGTCACACCGCGATGGACAACGCACCGCATGAACTAGCACGCTGCACGACCCAACACACACTTCGACCTATGCCCCCCTTCAAGATGTTTATGAAAATTAAACGAGCCGAAGGCGAGCATGAGGTTCCCTCGCGCCGGAGGCGCCGTTTCACACTGCGACGGACAACGCACCGCACGTACCAGCACGCTGCACAACCCAACACACACTTCGACCTATGCCCCCCTTCAAGATGTTTATGAAAATTAAACAAGCCGAAGGCGAGCAGGAGGTTCCCTCGCGCCGAAGGCGCCGTGTCACACTGCGACGGACAACGCGCCGCATGAACCAGCATGCTGCACGACCCAACACACACTTCGACCTATGCCCCCCCTTCAAGATGTTTATGAAAATTAAACGAGCCGAAGGCGAGCAGGAGGTTCCCTCGCACTGGAGGTGCCGTGTCACACCGCGACGGACAACGCGCCACATGAACCAGCACGCTGCACGACCCAACACACACTTCGACCTCGCCCCCCCCTTCAAGATGTTTATGAAAATTAAACAGCCGAAGGCGAGCAGGAGGTTCCCTTGCGCCGGAGGCGCCGTGTCACACCGCGACGGACAACGCGCTGCATGAACCACCACGCTGCACGAACCAGCACGTTTTTCTTAAATTTAGTAAAGTTATACACCCGTGCCTCTCCTAGTGTTCACCTGTGCCTATAAAGAAGTCACACGATTGAACAATTCTGAACATTGCCGTTTACATTAAAAAGTTGCTTTTTTCGTTACTTGAAAGGTCACATCTGATAGTGTTGGTAGTCCTCGCCCGTAACTACCCCATAAATCCCCATTACCCGGAAATATAATGGGAACAGAAAGGGAAACGAAAAAGGGAAACAAGGAACCAAGCGCGCGAACTGGTATTTTTTTTATGTTTTCGCGCGGAAAGGGAAAATGGAAAAATGTGGTAGTACGAGGGTCAAAGTGCAAAACGCACGAAACCAAAAACCGGAAAGGGAAAACCAGGAAACAACCGCGCCACCTGGTTTTCCCTAGCGGGAGCGCGCGCGACACTTGTCACGCGCAGGGCGCTCTCCGAAGGAGCGCTCGTTAACTAGTTGCTCTTCCTTGTGCATGTATAGTGTATATTTCCTAGGGAAAATATAGTACCCGAGAGAAGCAGGCCCGGCCCATTAAGAAGCGAGCGAATCGCGCACGAATCCTTCTCTCTCATGTTTTGGCGTTCTCCATCTTTCCTTTTCCTTCGCTCTCCCAGAAACAAGCCACCGACTCATCATCTCTCGTTCTGGTGTTCTTCATCTTCTTTCCTAAATCCAATTGATGGCCCGAGTTCCTAAAAGGCCAAGACCCCAAATCCCCAAGCTAATCAATGGATTTTCAATTGTATCACACTCCAATTGATTTCTTTTGATCCTATGAATACCCCCTAGGGTGGCAGGGGCCCCGGCGAATGGATCCACAGAGGCGAGCCCGCCAACGGCGATGCACCCGGTGCCTTGACAGGAACATGGAGAGTAGTAGCCCATAGCGTGGCCGTTCGTCGTTAGTGCAGTTGCCAGAGTCCGACTGTTCGAGGGTAGGCGGTCAAGGACTGGGAGTCCAGGGAGTTCCTTGTAATATTTTGGATGACAATTTTTTTACCCTTGTCTATTTGTTTCTGTTATGATGAATTGATCGTAATGATGTTTGACATGCTTGATTCCTCACTTGTTGTATGACATTGCAGTAGATTTTCTGGTTGTGGCATTGCTTGAATTTGCATCATTGGATACCTAGAGCAGTGCGAGATTTCTTCTAATTTACTTCAAGACCAAGATTCAAGAATTCAGGTGTTCCCTCTCCTTTTTAAGAATGTTCCCTCTCTTTCTTTGATCACTAGATACCTAGATTCTGGTTGTGAGAAAAGAAGAAAGAAGAAACTTGTAGATGAGTTCATTGGATCCCAAAAGGATGATATGCATAAATTCGTTTTTAGAGAATCCAGAGGTATTAGTTGTTCATAGTGTTGAAGAACAATAACCTGACAAAAACTTAGTTGATGAAAATGTTACCATTGAGGATTCTACAAATTTGGGTGGCCATGAGAACGTGTCTAATACTGAAAATCCAAATGAGGATGAACAAGACTTCTGGGTTGTTGGAGCATGTATATCCTATAATCATATATGATATATCCACGGTGTATCAAGAGTTCAAGACCATATTTGCTAATGAAATGTATACTTGCTTTCATAATGACTTTTCGCGGTACATGATATGCGTGGAAGCATTTTTTTTCTACTATAGGGTATGGCAAGGCCCGTCATAATAAGTTCGCACAAGGGACAGCTTGAAACAGGGAGGGAAGCAGATTCCCCTGTGCCACAGTGTTTAAGAAATAGAGAATCTTGTTTTGCGGACGAAGGGTAACTTTGATAGAACCCCTCTCTTATAACTACTCAAATGCTTTCTCAAATCTTAATGCCTCGATATGAGAAGTTAAAAAGTAGCCGGACCTAAATGAACCTCTATATTCAGCTCCTGGGGCTTTTTGCTGGAATATACTTGCTGCTTAGGCTGTGGCTTTTTTTGATCGGTCTATTACTTGTTAGTTTCTGGTTCTCTTCCCCTGGGGCTTTAGCTGTTAGCTTTGGCAGGTTGGGCTTCCGAGATTTTTATCATTTGGGGGTGAAGGTTGGCCCTGTCCTACTCCCCTGCACGTGAGCTCTGCTGATGTTGCGATGTTGTGGTGGTGTAAGATCAACAAGTGCTATGGTTTTCTTAATGAAAATCAGGGGGAAACCCTGTGTTCCATCAAAAAAAATCAGCTCCCTAAAATAATTTTAGACTAATTCTTTCATCCTTTGTGACATGCATTTTAAAGCATTGCGCAGTATGTCGTCAATCATTTGAATGGTTCAAATGCAGCATATGCAACAATTCAACTACAAACATATATATAGTTCATCTGATCAAACAACTCAATTTAAAACATGCATATACTTTTTCCAAAAGCCACCAAATTGATCAACTTTATCCAAAAAGCCACCACGTAGCATGTTTTATGTCGTGGACCAATCCCATGGTACACTAACTCAAGCATTTCCATGCTCACCATCACCACCGTGGCCGAACACCGATTGGCCAACATCTCACCACACGTCAGTTCCCAATATTACCTCATCGTGTGTCATCCATCAAGCTCGGATCTGAACATGATAGCACCCTCTTCGATCTTCTTCTCCTTTGCAACTCACTCCTCCTCGAGTGCAATTATATGCTCCTCCGCTTCCACCTTTATTGATTGGCCCGCCACCTTTGCTCTCTCACACAAGTAACAAGCATTGGACCTGCTTTATAGATAAAGCACACACCAAAGTGCACGGCAAATGATACAAGGTAGTGAGGCAGCCCTCTTACAAAGTGAATCATGTAATAACCAAACAACGCAAACGCACACCACTATGTTGCCAAAAAAGAATTCAGGAAGGATTGAAGACAACACCCCACCATGTCCTAAGACACCTAAGTTCCATGACAACACCCTCAGGAGAGGAGAATGACGCCACCTTTTCTCTCCACTTCTCATTCTCCATGAACTTGAGCTTGTTCCACCTTGTTGCCTTCTCTTCTTTCTGTTCGGTCGTGAATGCTTTCTTGGTCTTAGTCGAAGCACAAAGCTACTGTTTTTAGGCGCCGGCGCCTCCATTCTTCTTCCTTACTTTTGAAATCGTTTGCCCATCCGGCCTCGCATGAGGATTTTCATCCTCCTCCTCCTCTGCATCAACGGGTATGATAATTCTTTGCCCCCTTCGTTATGATTTCGTAGTTCCTCTGTACCCACTTTTCATTGTCAACCAGCTCCTTGTAGCAATGAAGCAATATGAATGGCTTGTCGCCACCCTTTCTTGTTGCGTTGCGTGTATAGGTCTTGGATGATAGGCCCATACTCATTGATTGGCAACCCACTCGGCGGTGCAATGTTGATTTGATCAACACAACCGTACCATCGGTTGAATTGCTCTTGTATCACACCCCCACCAGGGGGAAAGAGATCCTTGAGTTGAGGTATGAGGAGTAAAGGTTTGAGGAGACGTTTGAGGGGCTAAATTTTAGGAGTTCGGTTAGAAATGCCCTAAAGCCCTTCTCCTGCAATAGACTGCATTAAGCCTCAATTATTTGTTTCCATTGAGCCCCTTCTCCTTGCAACGAGCTCAACTTGCATATTGGACGGAAATGCATTCCCCTAAGGCCTCAAGTTGCTATACATCTATATAACCACTGGTACGTAATCGGGCTTTGGATATGGTTTTCGTACATGGGACGGCGAATCGGACTACTCAGCAATTTGGGCCGGCCCAACTATGGCGTACAGCTTTCAAGTTCTGGTTTTCGGAACCTTCTAGAGGATTCCCAGTCGGTTTACTGGTTTCAGGAACCTTCTAGAAGTTCCTGGACCGGTTTTGTTTTCACTTCGAAAAAATGTTTTTCCTGTTTTTTAATTTTCCTGTCGTTTTTCTTTTTTCCCTGTTTCTATTCATTTTGTTTCATTTTTCCCCTATTCATTTCTATTTCTTTTTTCAACAAAATTTTCTGGAATTTAAAAATGTTTATATTTCTTCAAATCTGTTCATTTTTTCAGTTTTTCCCTGTTTTCAAATTTTGTTCGGAAATTCCAAAAAAAATTGGTACTTTAAAATCTGTTCACTTGTTTTCAGAAAGTGTTCGAAAATTCATAAAAGATTTCAATTTTTTAAAATGTTTGCATTTTTTTATTTAGTTCACAAATTCAAAAAATATTCGTGGATTTCAGAAATGTTCCTATTTTCAAAAATTGTTCACAGATTAAAAATTAATGTTTCCAAAATCTGTTCGCAAATTTTAAAAAGGCAAATGTTCGAATTTATAAATTCTGTTCCTGTTTTCAAATTTAGTTCAGAAATTTGAATAAATAAATTGGTACTCTAAAAAATTTCACTTCGTTTCAACAGATGTTCAAAAATTCATAAAAGATTAAAATTTCTTAAAATGTTTGCAATTTTAATTTTGTTCACAAATACAAAAAATGAGTTTTCGAAAATGTTCCTGTTTTCAAAATTGTTCACAAATATTGAAAAACCTTAATGTTTCCAAAATTTGTATGCATATTCAAAAATGCCCGGAAATATTAGAGTTTATCAATTTTGTTCCCGTTTAAAAGTTGTGTTCAGAAATTCTAAAAAGTTTTAGTACTTTAAATTTTGTTCACTTCATTTAAAAATTATGAAACTCATTAAAGACTAAATTTTATTAAAGTGGTTGCATTTTTAATTTCGTTCACAAGTTCAAAAAAAATTTACGTATTTCAGAAAATGTTTCTGTTTTCAAAAATTGTTCACAAATTTAAAAAATTTAATGTTTCCAAAAAACTCTCCGCAAATTCAAAAACTGTTCGGGAAATGTTAGAGTTTATCAATTTTGTTCCTGTTTAAAATAAGTGTTCACATTTTTAAAAGGTTGTCCGTAGTTTCCAAAAATATTCTCATTTTTTATTTGTTCCTTTTAAAAAATTGAGATTTCCAAAAAATGTTCGAGTTTTTAATAGTTTGTGAGCACATTTTTATAATTTTCTTTTTGTAAATATATTTACTTTTATGAAAAATAAAAACACGTTCAAAATTTCAAAAAAAGTTATTTTCTTTCGCCGCGTATAGTTCATATAAAATGAGCTGGCATTTTAGACAAACAAGTCTATGAATACAATCGGCTAACTGGTTCACTCACTTGAAGTCGTGTGTTCAATCCCTCACACGGACATTTTTGGGAATTTTTTGCGAGTTGTTCTTTATATTTTTGCGTGGCCGCTTCTTCAGCACTAGTCAGCCTCCCAGCTAGGGCTCCCTGAGTCATATAGGTCAATGCGGTGGTATCCGGCCCACCTGGCTGTGAGCACATCTGCACAAGACAGCGCCTCAAGGTGTCGATTTCGCACCTAGGGTTAAAAGAGGAGGGGAGGGAGAAGGGGCCTCCATCTCCATGGTAGCTAGCCGCCGCCTCATACGGAGCAGGCAGCTCCGGACTAAGCCAGAGTTTGTAAAACATCTGCTCCGTTACTTCCCAGGCCTAGAGGGGAAAAAAGAAAAAAAGAACTAGATCCAACCTTGAGATAGCATTGTCAAATTAAAACGCACTTCTGAAACTCTTGTAGACTTCAAATCAGTAAATGATATTTTAAAACTCACCAGAGACATGCTCGCGAGCTCTCGATGTTAACTAGGTATGTACAATAACTTTCTAGAGGAAAATTAGTAAATGGTATTATAAAACTGATGTGTTTGCAAAAGCATTTACAAGGCAGTAACATCTACCAGACATTTACATTTTACTTCTGCATGAGCAATCTACTTTCCACACAAGGAAAAAAGAAGAAAATGGTAGAGAGAACAATTGTGTAAAGCTAAAAACTTGTCTTGTCTCTACTAACAGCCAGAATCTCTTGTCATGGGCCAACTTAACTGGTAGCCACGTTAGCGGAAAACCTTGACTGACAAGAGAGCCCTCACGTACCGTATGTGGCCTCAACTCCAATTGCAATCAAGTCTCTCTCTTTTTTTTTTGTCCAAGTCAAGTCAATGAGTCGCAATATCGCGATCCATGGCGGCAACCGATTTGTCAACCATGTGAACATTGTACTGCTGGTACACCCTTGCCCTGTTCCCCTGCCACCATTGTTCCGCCTGTGTCTCACTGAACCTCTTCCGGCTGCATCCACAAAGGCGAATAATGAAATGATGAACCAACTCAACACGATTGTGCAACAAGATGGGAAGGTACAGGAGTCGATATAAAAGTTCTCTTTACGATAGGAGTCGAATGCATTTACCTGAACCGAACTCGCTTGAGATCCCTGGCCCCTCCAGGCAAGGCAGTGAGAGTGATATAAACACCCGGTTCGTCTTGCTCTACCCATTCGGCCTCGTGGCGGGATTCTGCATCGGGTGGTACACTTCCATTATTGGTCATTTCTGGATGGCCTGCCTTGTTCCTAACAGAATTTGATCCATTAGAAACAAGCAATCCGTTAGGATCATCTGAAATTTGTTCTTGTTCTCCGGAACTTCCTGGGCTGCCCAAACTTTCGGTGACTATGGCTGATATGTCACTTGGTATAGGAATTCCAGGAAGGGGTGGCAGCTTCCCGTTCTTGGCTACTCCTCCAGGTAACCTCTCGGCCATCCCCTTCAACTATCATGTAAGAGAAACTGGCAAAACTTAGACAATAGCCACAACCATGTGGTAGGAGTGACAAGAGCTCTCTCTTTCTAGCAAAAAATAATTTTACCAATTCCGGCTAATTGATACTTGGATAATGTGAGAATGTAACTTTTAATTGATTCTAAATTACTGAGACGGTTAGATTTTGCGGCTATACGAAAAACTATACGATTCAGGTATCATGTCTTGGCAGAGCATACACAACATAAAACATGAGCTAGATATGGATCACAGTTGCAGATATTTCCTTCGTCCATAAGATCCATAATAATAGAGAAATTGATTCTACAGGTTTGTGCATGATACAAATTCTCGGTGATAAGATAATAGTAATTATAAATTGATTATATGGCCTTGTACGTACATGAAAATGTTGCATATATACAAACAGAATAAGCAATCTTACTTGTACAGTCAGTGACTTGATTACTTCCTTCGCTGCCTTGCACTTTGCGGTTTCCTCCCCGGCAATGGCAATAGCTTCCTTCAATTGCTTAGTAGTTCTCTCCAACTCAAGTTCGAGATTTTGAGACTTCCTAGTAAGATTGTCCACCTGGCAGTGAAGAGCTTTACCCCTTTATATAACAGCAAACAAATCCTCACTTCTAAGAGAACTTTGCTTGATTTTTTACATGATCGAACTTGAAGAGATAACAGGTAATATACCTAAGTAGTGTTTAGAACTGCCTCCATATTAAGTAGATTGATAGCTAGTTAATATAGAATTATCTGGTACAGTTGAACGAGTAATATCTATCATGTTAATGTTAACAAGAGGGTATAACTAAGTACACCATAGAGGCATAGACTCACAGGGGTAAACAGGAACACACTTAATAATGCTGCCTGCTAGCACTAGAAATTTACGCATCTCTGCAACAAGCTAGCTGAAATTCTAGGACACTAACAACAGAGAAAACACAGCATGGTGCGAACCTGGGACTTCAAACTTAGAACTTCTTGAGTTTGGCTATCATTTGTCATCTTGGTGCCATTGATGACACCTCCAGGAGAAGTTAGACTCCTCAAAGTAGGTGTTGGTGTTATAGAACGTGGAGGACTTGACCTTCTTGAAACAGGTGATGTGGCCCTAGAAATAATTCTGGATCCAGGGACAGATGCTGATAAAAACTTTTTTGAAGATCCAAACACAGGATTGAAGGATCTTGAACCGCCATTTGGAACAGGGGAAACGCGATTGCTGTTAAATTCGAACTTCTTGTTTTTCTTTGAATATCTACTGTCCATATTCTTAAAAGATTCCATCGAAGATATTCTTGACAATTTAGCATTTGACCTTGTTTCCAGCTCCTCATCAACCGTGTCACTGAATCCCTGTACAGCAGCTCCCTGCTTAGCTGAAGAGTACATGTCTGATCCGGGTCCCTTAGTCAGCTTGCTGTAGCAGCTATCACAAACACGATAGGGTTTACTTTGATTTGGTGCCAATGAAGCCTTCAGAGATTTTTTACTGCTGCAGGAATGACAAAATACCAGAGCACAATTATAGCAGTTATGGCGTTTTCTCCTCAAGTTAAAAGGCTGACGGCATCCTGAGCACATTGACTGATCAACTCCAGATACCCATTTATGAATGCATACTGCTGCAGTGAAATTAGTTCCACAAACAACACTTCTGACTTGCTTATCTTTTAGCGCTTCAACCAACGTAGGAGTATTCTTATCATCAGTATTGCCATGACCTAACCGACCATTTGCACCTTTACCCCATGTGTAGACCTCGGTCTTAGAGGTCAAAACAGCTACATGATAAGCACCACAGGAGATCTCCTCGACAAAGTGTTTGTGTAGCTTTCCTTCAACACGTACAGGAAGCATACCGCCTGCTTGTGGATTTCCAAGTTGACCATATACAGCACTCCCCATTGTGTACACATTTCCTGATGTTGTAAGAGCCACTGTCAAGGAATGGCCGCAAGCAACCTGACAAAAATTGGGCTCCACCAAAGCAGCCACACATGTCGGCACAAGTCTCGACTCCTTATCACCATGTCCTAAACGGCCTTTATCGCCATCGCCCCATGTAAATATCTTGCCAGATGAACAATTGCTAGAGCTTGAATTCCCAACCATGACTTCTACAACTGCAGCAGTGTGCCAAACACCACAAGCAGCCCGCACTGTCCGAAGCCCTTTGAGAGATTCCACTTCCTTGGGGACTGAGAGACTCTCACGGTCTCCATGGCCTAGAACCCCAAAAGAGCCATCTCCAAATGTGAACAGCTGCCCAGCAGAAGTTACTATGGCTGTATGCCAAGGGCCACATGAAATTGATGAAACATGTATACCCTCCAGTGGCCCATGCAGCTTTTTTGGTACCCATTGACTGACATCATTACCATGGCCCAAAAGCCCAAATTTGAAGGCGCCGTCCCCCCATGTATACAGATCTCCAGATAGTGTAACAGCACAGGTGTGGTATTCACCGCATGCTACCAGCTCAATGTTCATATGAGTAAGAGCATCGATGAGTTTCGGATGCGCCACATCACAATCTACACCATGACCAAGCCGCCCACCCGATTCCTCACCCCAGGAGTAGATCTCACCTTGTTTACTGACGAGTGCAGCATGCCTTCCTCCACAAGATATATTCTGCACATCAAGCCGCACAGCAAACTCCAGTGGTTTAGGTACAAGACAATCAATTTTTGCACCTGAGGAAGTTCCAATTCTTGAGTTACCACCACCAAGAATTCCTTCCCCGGTTCCTTCTCCCCATATTAAAACATCACCTAAAGCGTCACCGTCATCATAACCAGAACCATGACTTGAAGAGCTAACAGCACTTGAATAACTGATCCGGAAAGCATCCATTGGGATACCTCCGGAATTCCCATTTGTGTTATCTGATTGTCCAGAAGACATAGAGTGGACTGATGCTGCATTAGAATCTGACGGAAAGAAGCCCCTGGGGGGAGCTGCATATAACGCAACATCAGAGAAGGCCTTCTCCAACCCATTCTTTGGTGGACTCCCATATGGACTACGGAACCGGTAGTTTTCATTGAAATCCTGGTGTACAGCATCTATCAGAAGTCATCTTCATGAAGTAATGATATTATCAACATGATGAAAAAGAAGTATCATCTCATATAAGTTTGGAAAAAGAATATAATTCAAATTCACATATTCAAACAGGGATAGTAAATGCTACCTTGTGGAGACTGTCACTGCTGCTGAAAGGAGAACTCAACGGAGAACTCTGTCGCGTGTAAGTCCTTGGACTAGTTGCAGCAGACGAAATGGTATCACTTCTTGAGCCAGTTCTCCATTTTCTTTGATGACTTCGTGAAATCAACGTTTTCAGCCCAGCAAACCACACTTCTGCCTCATCTTTGTCTTTACATATCTGACATCATTGAGTCAATTAATATTACCATGTAAGCATGACACTTGTATAAGCACAAAAGGAAGAGAACGGGCAGAAATAAACATGGAATGTGGACGGCAAACTTACGATGTCCAGTGACCTGTCATGCGAAATTAGAGAAAAGGACTGGCATTCCTTCTCAGGTCGTGGGTACCTCTGAAATATTGCCTAGATTCCAGAAATGAAAGAATGAAGGTCCAGTTAGTAAGATTGCACAGCAACTTCAATTCAAGGCGGATACTTAACGACCAAGATCGAGTATACCACAACAAAGATTAAACAATCGTACCATGACAAGGGAATTCATGCAGATGCTAACTAACTTCCCCAGCAGAATGATCAACTTATGACAGTTTCAAATTCATGCCAAAAAAACTATATTGAGCCAAGTTATGGAAATGCAGCGTCAACCAGACTTATACAAATGCAAAACTGAGTACTGCCCGGCCTCAAAAGCTTGATAAAGCAGAATCTAACTCATCCAAGCTGAAACCTAACTCATCTAGATGTAGAATATCCGGACAAGCAATTCAACTGCACAAATCAGTTTACCACAGAGCAAGCAAAAGATGATGCAAGCGTTTGTCCCCACTCCCCAGTAATGACTGCATTCATTAACCAAAAGTTTCTCTAGAAGGTTTGTGAATTGTGATTCAGAGTAAAAGCTCCATACAAGCAAACACCAACAGCAAGTCAGGTCAAAAAGTTCATCATGATGTTTACAACATTGATAAGATCCCCTTCTGGAAATTTCATTTTTAGGATAATTAACTTACAGTCCGTTGGCCAGGCATTATCCGGGACACATGGCTCAACCTTAGATGCTTCTCCTCTTTCCCTGAAAACCATATCAATACAGACTCGTCCTGTAGAAGCAAAGAACACTCCTTACAAGTGAGACAATCAGGAAGAACTTCAGAAATACGAAGTTACGGAGCGGAAATAATCTCACATTGGATAGCCGAAATGGACAAAATTTTGGCTTCCCTCTACGCCCATATTTCAATAAGTAGGCTCCTTTCTTGAGAGCAGTGATAGCCTACCAAAAGCCAGAATCGACAAAAAGAAAGGCGGTATCAGGCCTCGTCTGTCATTTCAATATATATTATACAGAAATAAAATTGATCAGGAACATCCAACTTTCGGATGCCAAATGGGAAAGTAAAATAGCATGCCATAACCATCAACTATTTTGATGTCATGGAAGTGTTTCTAAAAATAAATTTAAAGGAATTCCCGATTTAAATCTCATCAATCACAGGAGCATACAAAGGGTACATATGCCCAAGCTGGTACCAAAAGTACATGGCATTGAGGGTAGAACTTAACCTACTCAGGGAGCATGAGGCATAACAGAACAGACTATCGAGCACATAGAACGGCATACAGCATTCCGATAACTTGTGTCTGAGATAACAGATATGGAGAAACGTGCGTGCGCTTTGGATGATGTAGTTTTAGTGTTTTTCTTCCCTTGATTTACTTTCCGAACCTGAACTGGCGTTGGCTACTGCAATTGGATCCTGTAAGACGGTTACTAGGTCTCATTCTAAATGGAACAGGGTGGGCTTCATCTAATTGAAAAAAAAAAAAAGCACTAAACTGCCGGAGCTATTCGCAGTGAGTGCCGCTGAAGCAGAATGAACACTCCTAGCCCCATTCTGCCACGGGGAAGAGCTGGAGCGGCACACAAACGGCCGAGAATAGCATCCAGCCCCGCGAATTCCGCCACCACTGAGCCCAACAAACAGGAGCGGGGGAGAAGATACTGCAGCAACCAGAATTATCCATCCGCGCGCCCCTCGGTTGCACCCACCCGCCCGGCCCAGCAAGCAGCAAGCAAGCGGAGACAGAAACGAGTGCGAAATTGAGCCATTGGAAGAAGAATCGGCCGCACACACCTGCTCGAGGTCGCGCTCGACGACGGGCAGCGGCCCCGCCCGGGCGCCGCGGAGATCCGACATCGACGACGCGTCCGACATCGGCGCCGCGTATCAGCCCCGCCCCATCGCGCCCGGCGACCAGGCCTCGCCCCCTCGCCTCTGCCGAACAAAGCGCTGCCAGTGCCACGGGGCCGGCGGCGAGTCGCGCGCCAACGGGGGCCGCTCTCCCGGGCGTCCCCCGCGGGCGACGAGCGCCCGGGGCAGGGATGCGCGCCCGGCCGGGGGGCCGGATCGAGGAGGCGCGGGGGTGGGTTCGGGGGGAGAGATCGCGGCGAGGAGGGAGGGGGGGCGAGGTGAGACTCGAGACAGAGGAACAGAGGAGCTGGGGAGAGAGAGAGAGAGAGAGAGAGAGAAAAGAATTGAGGCTTTTGTGAGCTCCTCCGTTTTTTGTTTTTGTTTGGGGGTCGGGAGTCGGGACGGCTGACTGACTGATTGGTGATGATGATGATTTGGTACGGTTCGGTTCGGTTTGGTGTGGGTCGGCCTCGGGGCGTCGGCTTGCTGGATCGGATCGCTCGCGATCTGAGTTGAGTCGGGCTCCCACCGTGCGGCGCGGCGCAAGTGGTTGCGCGCGCCGTGGAGCTATCCTGTCGCGAGCTCCGCACGTGGCTGCTCGCTGTGAGGCTGCCGCTGCGGGGAGGCGGCGGTGAAACATGCAGACGACCGACGCGGCCGTTTTTTCTTTTCTAATGAAAAAAGAACATGTAAAAATATACATATCTATACTCCCTCCTTCCCAAAATATAAGGCGCGATTGATTTTTTACGGTCTTTGATGCACAACTTTGACCACTAATATATATCAAAGTATATGGATTGAACATGTATAAATAACATCGCTGTATTTGTTTTGTAAAGCAATTTTATTTCATATGTATGTATAATAATTTTATAGACATATAATACATAAAAAATATAGTCAAAGTTGTGCAACGAAGACCAGAAAAGTCAAACCGTGCCTTATATTTTGGGAAAGAGGGAGTACTACCGTAGATGTTTCACCAGAAAATAATTTGTACCGATGTCCTTGGATCACTGAGCGACCACCTTGACGGTTCGAACGAGCCGCTGTGCCGCTCCACTGCCGAGAACCGGTCTAACCTTGTCGACGATGCGACCTAAGGGCATCGTCAACACTCACCCCTGAATTGGACGCCGCAACCGTCGTGCACGGACCGGGGGACCAATCTGCAGACACGGATACAGGAGCCGGCTATCCAACCGTGGCCGCGTGTAGTTCAGACCAGTTGAACCGGTTGAATTACATGCAAACCGAACGATTTTCATATAAAACCGGACGAAAACATTTATATTCCAGGCATATTGCAACTAAATTACAGTGGACTAGGCTAGGCTAGGCTAGGCTATTCTAACCTAGTCTATCGCCGATCGCGGCGGAGCCCCATTCCCGCGACATGTCTTCCCCAAATCCGGCAGTAAGCCCACCAGACCATCGTGAAGCCCCGGAAGGATATGCTTCAGGGAAAGGGGAAAAGTAGCCTCCTCTTCCGATCAAGTTTGGTTTTTTGGGCGGGGGAAGACGGTCACCGTGGCCTATGTCCCCGTGAAGCGGGTAACTCATCGGCTATGTAGCCCGACAAGATAGTGGTGGTGTCCTTAATGGGACCCAAGCGGCGGAGGTCTCCCATGGTTTACAATTTCTCACTATCGGTGGTGGTGGCGGGCATGGCCGACACGGAGTTGGTGATGTCGTCGTTGGTGCCCTAACCAAATTCCTCAGCCATCACGTCAACCTTCACGAACATGGCTTTTTCTTTGCTTTGTCGGGCGTGTTGTCGTCATCGCCCGTGACGGATATATTAGGAGACAGCATCGGCCAGCCTTGACAGGCGAGGACGATCTGGCGATGGCGGTGGCGCCAGCTCCGGAGAGCTTGCCGGGAAGCCAGTCTGTATTCGGCTGGCTCGCCGAGCCACCCAGCCGGCTGCAATGCAAGAGAGCTCCTTCTTCTGCTCGCCGGAGAGACCGTCCCACAGGGCTTTAGAGCCGGAGGCCATGGCGGGTGTGGTGCAAGGAGGAACTTGAAGATCAGAGGGGTGGTGCGGTTCTTGCCCAGCGTCCAATGGCGGAGCTACTGCAAGGCTACATGGGCCATGGCCCGCCCAGCTTTGTGGCATTTGCCTTTAATACAGTCGGCCCATAGACCCAGAAAAGTCAGCTAATAGCATTCTTTTGCACCGTGGCCCGCCCAATTGTTTGCTGCAAGTTCCGCCATTGCCAGCGTCTGGCCATGTTTAAATAGCTAGCGGGTGCAATGCGCCAACCGGAGAGGTGTTTTATGCCGGCCGTCACAGGGACGGATCGTGCGGTGCTCATGGCGCCAAAGTAGGGTCCTCAGCATAAGCGCTGGTTTAATGGAGGTGGGCGGACAGATGGATCTATGCGCGTGTGTGGTCCGGACTCGCACAACCTCTGATTTGGTTCTGGTTCATGAGAAAAAGGACATCCGGCCCGTCGACGGATACCGACCTCGGTTGAATGCAAAACACGTCCGGACCGCATAGTCTAGACGGCTGAGGACGGTTTGAGGTCCGCATTGGACATGCCCTGATTACCAGTAAAAGTGTTGGTTGGGTCGCATCCTGGAGCTACTCCTCTACGCAAAGAAGACCCCTTTATGTGTTGGTTGTGCTGTACTTTGATTTGGCAGACGTATTTGTCGACGGCTAGATGTCTTTATTAAGTTGCACCGGTGTTTCTGAGAGTTTAGGAAGGGGTTTGCTAACCTACAGTGTCACAACACACTCTCGCGCAATGTACCTCTGGTCTGGTACAGGTGAGCGTACGTAGTAGTCTGGAATTTATTGGCGATCGATGATGACAGCTTCGTCCTTCGTGGAAGGCACCACCGGTGCAGTGCGTTAACTGATCTAGTACTAGGTGCCTTCCAGGAGTACTACTACTAGGTGGTCCCAGTCTCGGGCGACTGTCGGAAGGCGATCGTGTACTCTACTGCATTTTCGTTTGAGATCTACCTTGTCTTGAATCATTTTCGTACCCTGCATTTGGATTGGACGATCAGTTCGCTCGGTGGCTTCAGCTGAGATCGGAACCGGAAAGCGAGCGCACGTACGTAGTGGCTGAAACAAACAAATTGTAGTACCAAGTAAATTCCTTTACGAATAGAGTACTACGTACTACTCCCTCCGTCTCATAATATAAAAGCGTTTTGACATTACACTAATATCGTAAATCCTTTTATATTATGGGACGAGGAAGTATGTAGTATGCGCCAACTTACGATCGTTTTCACTATACCTGGCCATACCTCGGGCCAGGCCGGGCCTAGCCAAGCCCAACACAGAAAAACCCAAGCCCGGGCCCGGTTTTTGGGCCCAAACCAGGCCCACACGCGTAAAAGCCCGTCGGTCCTCAGGCCACGAGCCGGGCCCCTTCATGAAAACACCAAAACAACGGGCTCGGGCCTGGGCCCGTCCCGGCCTTCGGGCTTATCTAGGCCCGGGCCCGCCCCGAGCGTCGGGCCGGGCTGGGCTTCAGGTCGGGCCTAGCCAAGCCCGACGCAGAAAAACCCAAGCCCAGGCCCGGCCTGGCCATCGGGCCCGGTTTTTGGTCCAAACCAGGCCCACACGCGTAAAAGCCAGTCGGTCCTCGGGCCACGGGCCGGGCCCCTTCAGGAAAACACCGAAACAACGGGCTCGGGCCTGGGCCCTTCCCGACCTTCGGGCTCATCTAGGCCCGGCCCCGGCCCGAGCAGCGTCGGGCCGGGCCGGGTCGGGCTTTTTCGGGCCAGGCTGCCCATGGCCAGGACTAGTTTTCACTGACATAGTATATGGGAGCACCTATCTATTAATTAATTAGAAAATTGGATGGGCCATTGGATCACCATACAAAGTCCACGATCACGTTGTACTGTTCATCTTCAACCTCTCTACTTCTCCCTCCCGTATAACCGCTAGCTTGCTCCTCCCATCCACCTACCTCCAAACCCCAGCGACGGTGGGTGCTACCGTGGGCGCCTCACCCTCCCTTTGCTGACGTGTTTGCCGTCACCACGACCATCTCTCTCCTTCCACGCGCATTGTCATCCTCATCTCCGGCGAGGTCCTGACCGGCATCGCCAGGGTTGACGTCCGTCGCCGTTCCTCACACAGTCCTCACCCTTCGGACCTCGGGTGAAGCAGATCATCGACTCGCACTACGAAAATTTCCAGGCTACGTACTGAAATTTTGCAAAACAGCATACAGAAAATATTATAGCTGCACGTCCCTGCTGTATTGTGTAAGGTTTGCTTATACTAATCAGAAACCTGTCAAGCTCGTTAGCTCAACCGACGCCCACCTAATCCATTCTCTTATAGTATTACCGGCCTTCGCTTTCGAGCTCCGGGGAAAGAGACAGATACATACGCACGTACGTGAGTCCATGTGACGTGCGTGTGCATGCTCATCGGCCGATCGATCGCCTAATTCCGGCCGGGCACCTACCTACCCACGTGACGCTCCGTACGTAGTACGCGTATATGTCACCGTCGCAATTATTTTGAACAGGTCCGTTTAGTTCCGGGTACTTGTTGCAGTTGGGCTGATTTTGCGGTCACCTCTGGCGAAAGAGACATGTGCATGCATGATCCCCTGCATACTGCATGTTGACTATATTAGCAATTTCTTAATTGAAATCAATTCGAAAATTACGAAATGATCAACGTTTGAGTTGGCAACAGCCCATGATCCGACATTTCAGATTCGTAATTAATGACCAGTTAATTATACATTCTTGACCAGTAAAAACTAAGTGCATGCATGACATAGGTACTGCAAAATGCTAATAATGCTGGAGCTCTCTGCGACTCATAGTCGTCGTTAGGTGGTTCATAAATCTGTTTGTAATTTTTGTTATCTCTGATGTTTTTTATACTATCAGACTATCACGATTGATTATAAGTAGATCGAAAGTTTATCCAGCCCAAAAAAAAGATGTCGAAGCTCTCAAACTCACATATTGGGTGATAGGTACAAGCATCAACATCTACAAACTGGACTTGCCAAATCCGGCCCCTAAACATCCATGGACGCGCCCAGACGCGATCCCGGCCGGAAGACCTCTCAAATGTCCTGCCGAACAGACACACTCCTCATATGAAAACCCTCATATCCATGCACGTCGATCATATAGATGAATCTCACACGTAAAAAACATTTGTTCATGGCAAATTCAAACATAAAAGTACATAACTTAAACATAAATTTTATTTAAAGTGCACCAGCCGTCCGCCAGCGACCCTATCCCGGTTGAAAATTCTCCTCCCTTTGATCGAACTCTTGAAGTTTAGAATGTGTTACACTTCCCTGTCCATTTCCTCTTGGATTCTCATGATCATCACGGTCTTAGTATCTTCATACAAATGTGACGAATTGAAGAACTCCTTTTGAATTAATTCATCATGATCATTGTCTTGAAACTCCTCATCCGGGGAACTATCTGAATCCATCATTTTGCCTACAAAAAGAAGAAAAAGCTGCCCAGATAATTTGCCGAACACATAGAGGGCAAGGTGTAATCCAAGAAAAGACGGATGTATCAAGGCGGCGTCGGGGGTGGCGACAGTGTATGGCTGGTGAGACTGGCGGGAAGAAGTTTTTTAGAGGTGATAGCGACGCCGAGGGGTCGGGACAACGGCTAAACTAGGGTGGTGGTAGAGTAATGGGAGGGCCGACGCAGACGAGTAAGAATAGAGAGAGGAAAAAGGCTGGTCCTTGGTTGGGGGGAGGGGAGATTTCATGAAATTTTTGGCGGACCCTGTATGCAGATCAAACGGCGGACGCCTCAGGGCCTCCTCAAATCCGACCAGTTATGGCCTGCATATGAGGGATGTCGGTCAGCCCAGATGTATAGGGCTGGTTTGAGGAGTCCGGCTGAGTTGCGGTTTTGCAACCGGTCACTAACCAAGCCTTTGGCCCAGACATATAGGGGGCGTTTGAGGAGCTTAGCTGTAAACTTTCTCACCAAAACTTGATTAAATTTGATACGTTATTTATGGTGACCTTTGCACTGCCATGACGGTTGATGAATAATTGAAAAGTTTTTTCCGCAAATTTTATTCTTGAGAGGTCATGAACATGGAGTTGACGGAAATGACGTGTGGACTCTACTAGGTCCTACCTCCATTTCTAAAGGTAAGGCATATTTTGTTCGTTAAGACATGCATTTGACCAATAATTACTTCATAAGTACAGGGCTATACGACATGAAATTTGTGTCACTAAATTCATATTTAAAAGTACTTTGTAATGATACTAGTGATTTTGTATCACATAAATCGAAATATTAAAAGAGTAATTACTGATCAAAGTCTTGTCTTAACGAAATGAAATACATCTTATTCATCGGAACGGAGGGATGAGTTGCCAATCACATGAATTGGCCGGCTGGTACTAGTGGCCGGTACACTCAACCCCGCACCGAACAGTGAACACTATTTTCGTTTGAGTGCCGGCCGGGTAGGCACGACGCGGGTATTCTTGATGACTGGATCTCCTCTTGACACGCGCGCAACTAACAAAGTCGCCCACTGTACCAGAGGATGATACTACGTGCGGGCAGGACCGGCTGACTGGACGCTTTATCAGAGCCGGCCAACACCAGTAGCAGTGACCGGAAACCAGACCGGCCGGCCGGCCAATCACGCGCATGATCGTTTAATTACCACCCGTCCGGCCGCCCCCACGAGCCAAAGCTAAAGCAGGCCCCATGTTGATGGAAGTGACAATTCCCGGTAGACCGAGACTTGTTTCCCTCAAAGCAAAACATGCCATGGACGTGGGTGGATCGAGCTCGATTCTGCACTGCACGGCGGCGACTGTCGAGCGACCTCTTCTGTCGTCCAAGGTGTACACCAGTCCCTCCCGTGGTACTCGTTGGAACTGGGGTACGTATGTACATACTCCCTCCGTTTCAAATTACTCGTCGTGATTTTAATTTAAATTTAAACTAAAACCACGACGAGTAATTTGGAACGTCCGTACTAGTGGAAAAGTGGTGCCGTTTGGTCCCTTTTGCAGGGCACGGCGGCAGCGCAGCCGTGCGCCTTTTTCTGGCTGCTCGACTGCTCCTCCGATCGATGTCGGTGAAGATTGGCTGGCTGGCTGGCTGGTGCGTGCTTGCAAACCTGCACGCATCCATCTACAAGCTAGTCATCGATCAACCGACGCGTACGTAGTCACCGCGCCGGTCAAGAAAGCTCAGTGGGCTGTCTCCTGCCTCCTGCATGCGCCACCACGGCCGTGCCGGTCGATCCCTGGCCGTGGCCGTGGCCGGTCCCCGCGCGCCATGTGGTCTGTGTGATTCCACGTACGTCCATGATCGACCATCGACGACGTTCCAGCCGGTAGACCCCACGCGCGTACGTATGTACGTACAGAGAGGTCCCATGCATATGCATGACGTATACGATGACAGTTTGTTTGGATATGTATATCCTGGCGTAGATACGCACGTACCAACGCACATATATACTCGCCGGCCGGCCCGGCCGGCATCGTAACATGGCACTCTCGTGCTGCACTGCATCCACGCGCTTTCATGATCCTAGCAATGGAGGCGACGACCGCCCGACCGGTCGTTGGGGGTCCAGCATGTCAGCGACGCATTTAACGGGCCAGCAGGCGCCAGTGGGAGCCATGTGGTGCCTCTGCTCGATCGTTACTTCGGCGGCCGGGCGGAGCCACCAAATCACGTTGAACGATTTAGCATGGTAGCATCATGTGTAGTGCTTCCATATCTGTCGCTGTTTCCAGCGAAAACCATGCACGCATGCGTCGTCCTAACGTCAAGAAACGAAGCTTCCACCACATATTTCGTTACTTTTTAACGGCTACTTCCTTCCTTCCATAATGTAAAAACAGTGTTTGACACTACACTCTCTCTGTCCAATAATATAAGTCTTTTTGACACTGCACTAATGTAAAAAACGCTCTTATATTATACTAGAAAGAAGAGAGTACGTATTATATAGTATTAACACATCCGTAGCAATGAATCTGTTGGAAATATTAGTACTTTTCCGATTAGACTAAGGCCATGCTTGGATTCAAGGGACTATTTTTAGTCTGACTAAAACTAGTCTCTTTTAGAGGCTAAAGTTCCAATCACCCCTGACTAAAGAGAGGCTAGAACTAGTCTTGAGACTAAAAAAATTTAGTCAGGGGAACCCTACTAAAATGTGAATTAGTCCTCGCTCTCCTCATTTAACTCCTCTCCTTTAACACATGCGAGTTAGGGATTGGAGGGTTTGGAGGATAATAAATGCTCATCAACTCATTTTAGTCTATTTAGTATTTGTATCCAAGCATGGGTGAGGCTAGCAAGTTTTAGTCCCACTACTTTTAGTCATGGGACTAAAACGTATCCAAGCACCCTCTAATCCATGAGTAAACGGTAAGCATGATATAAAAGGTATGCATCTCATATAGCTATACCTAAGCATACTAGCACGTACAGAACATAAAAGCGAACCATCTATGAGCAGCACATATACGGCTAGTACAAGTACGAGTAAATGAGGGATGAACAGATCATACCCTCCGGTTGGCCAGGCCAACGCGGCGGCAGCAGCAGCAGCAGCCTCGGCGTCGTCCGTGGCCTTCTTCTTGGCGGCGGCGGCGGCCATGGTGTCGATGCAGGGGAAGTAGTGGAAGCAGAGGCGGACGGAGTTGGGGACGGATCGGGAGAAGTCGCGTCGAACCGCTCCCCAAAAACCTTATTGCCGTTCTCCCGGGCAGGATCTCGAACGACAGGGTTCCGGAGGAACCTGCTCTCCCGACCAGCCGTGCACGCGGTCGTCGGGATGGGATAGCCGGAGGCAGCACAGAGTGAGGAACAGTAGATGACGGCTAGGTCACGCGAGAGGGAGGGAGTGAACTGAACTAGGTTACTCCACTGGCCAGAGCCTTCTTATATAGTCCGTCGGGAAGGAAGTCGTGGGCCTGGCGGAGGCCCACGACCGAGTCGATCCACTCCCGGCAAGGGAGTAATAAGCTCCGGCTCGGCTCATTCCCGCAACCCGCGGCGCGCGCGCGTCGTGCCGAGGCGGGCGGTGGAGGAGGAGGAGCGCGTGTGTACCACTCCTCTTCTCAAGCTCCCAATGACAAATGGTAGAGCATCCCTTATAAAGGGGTCTCAGCTCTCCTCAACTAGCAAGGTGGTACTAAACTTCCCACCACCTGCCATCTCATATATGGGCCTCAAGATTAACCAGGGACTAGTGTCTTATATGGGCCTAAGCCCATCCATAATCGAACAATCCTCCACCAGATCTCGAGGCACATAAGTTTGTCAACTGTTCCAAACAATGTTTGATATACCAGAATTTTCAGTTGAGACTGTTAAGTTGAACTTCCACCTAGAGCAACATGATTCAACTTCTTCACAACTGAACAATGGACTATGCCTTGAATTGTCAGTTTGGCATGCAGAAGTTTCGCCTATTGTCACCGACACGTGGCTGCCAAGGCTAAACCCCACGGGTGGAGCTTATTAGTCATACTACGTACCTTCTCATGAGCTTACTAGAGATTACCCAATCTCATAGACTGTGACCAGCAGTCGAGCTCACATAGGTGTGTTCCTCCAAAGAATGCTCTGTAGGTTAGCATCTTGCTTACACAAGCTTTGGAACACATTAAGACAAAAGTCAGCCTGCCTTACAGATTGAGAGTATTACTGCATCTCCAACAGAGTGGGTTTACAAAGGATACTCTCCTTAGTTGACCACTGGATTGTTTTCCCAGGTCCTAATTCACGGGATCTCCGATCACATAGGTTGGGTTACCCCCATGGCAACTTACGTGGGTCTCATACCCATCTCCCTCGATGCATTTTCTATCACAATCCGTGATAGCCCTTTCATAAAAGGGTCTGCCAGATTCTTAGCCGTCTGGATATAATCCAACGCTATTACCCCGGAGTTTCTTGATTTTCTGATAGATTTCAATCTTCTTCTTATGTGCTTTGTGGATTTCATGTTGTCCTTTGAACTCTTAGCCTTGGTAATCACCGTTTGATTGTCACAGTTCATAAGGATAGCCGGCACTGGTTTATCAACCACAGGCAAATCCATCAAGAGCTCTCGAAGCCATTCTGCTTCGACGCAGCATATGTCTAATGCTGTGAGCTCTGCTTCCATAGTCGATCTGGTTAAGATCATCTGCTTGCAAGACTTCCAAGAAACAGCACCACCACCAAGTGTGAAGACATGTCCACTTGTGGCTTTCATCTCATCAGCATCAGATATCCAATTCGAATCACTATACCCCTCAAGTACCGTCGGGTACCCAGAATAGTGAATCATAGTTCGCAGTACCTTGCAAGTAACACATCACTCGCTCAACAGCATGCCAATGCACAACTCCCAGATTGGAAACAAACCGGCTCAGTTTGCATACAGCAAATGAGATGTCAGGACGAGTAGCACATGCTAGGTACATCAGTGAACCAACCACTTGAGAATATCTCAATTGATCTACAGTCGTGCCTTCGAACTTTCGAATCCGCACGCTAGGATCATATGGTGTTGCAGAAGGTTTGCAGTCCGAATATCCAAAACGGCTCAAAATCTTCTCAGCATAATGGGATTGCAAAAGTGTAATTCCACCCTCTGAATTTCTTAGTAGCTTGATGTTCAAGATAACATCAGCCACACCCAGGTCTTTCATCTCAAAGTTATGAGATAGAAAAGCCTTGACCTCCTCAATGACCTTGAGGTGGGTCTCAAATATCAGTATGTCATCGACATACAGACACAGTATAACTCCTTCGCCCCCACCATAGCGATAGTATACACATTTGTCAGCTTCGTTCACAACAAAGCCAGTAGATATCAGAGTAGTGTTGAACTTCTCCTGCCATTGCTTAGGCGCTTGTTTCAGGCCATACAAGGATTTCACTAGCTTGCACGCTATTCTTTCCTGACCATTTATTACAAAACCATCTGGCTGTTGCATGTAAATTTCCTCGTCTAGCTCTCCGTTAAGGAAAGCCGTCTTAACGTCCATCTGGTGGACGAGAAGACCATGCGAGGCAGCCAAAGCGAGTAACACTCGAATGGTTGTCAGTCTAGCCACATGTGAATAAGTGTCGAAGAAATCCTCGTTCTCTTTCTGGGTATAACCCTTGGCCACAAGCCTAGCCTTGTACTTCTCAATAGTACCATCGGGCCTAAGCTTCTTCTTGAACACCCACTTACATCCTAATGGTCGAGAACCATAAGGACGATAAGTGATCTCCCATGTCCCGTTAGCCAATATGGAATCCATCTCACTACGGACCGCATCCTTCCAGTAGTTAGCATCCGAAGATGTATAAGCTTCTGAAATGGAACTGGGAGCATCATCATCCACGAGGTACACGAGGAAATCATCACCAAAGGACTTTGCAGTCATCTGTCTCTTGCTCCTAACAGGAGCTTCCTCGTCATCCTCCATGGAACTTTTATCACTTTTATGTTCATAATATTCCATCGGAATAGCAGGTTCAGGAGTCTCATCAGATTCCAGTCTAGAATTGCTTTGCATATCTCTCATGGGAAAAATATCCTCAAAGAATATAGCATCCCTAAACTCCATGATCGTACGACCTTCACGTCGTCTACATCAGATTTCACCACTAGAAATATATAGCCAACGCTATGCTTGGCATAGCCAAGAAAAACGCAGTCCACGGTCTTTGGTCCCAACTTGTGCTTTTTGATTATTGGCCAAAAAAGCCAAAAAAGTTTTCTCAAATTGTTTCACAAAAATGTTTTAACCATTCTCCTCAATATTTTAACATTTATAAAAATTAAAAAATCAATTTGGATAAATAAATTTAAACCCTATCAATATCCACCAGAAGCTATCAAATACATTGTAAATATGTGATGTTCCAAAAAGTATGAAAATTTATATGTGGCTTGTTAATATTGCTAGTAGTTTATGCAAAAAGTTTCCACACAAACCAAATTCATTTGATAGCTAGAATAAATAGAAAACAACAACTAAAACCAAAAACAGAAAAAGAACAATGGACCGACTGGATCCCCAATCGGCCATCTGGTAGCCGACAGGCATCTATCGGCTTCCTCATGGCCGACTGGACCCAGTCGGCTATCAGATGGCCGACTATGTATTTTTTTTTTAAAATGTTGGCGTAATATTTCTAAAAATTAATAAAAAATGAATTATTAAAAAAATTAGCTGCTATGTGCTTCATCCACCTCCAAGATGAATATGGTGAAACCATAGACAACTTTAGGCATCAATGTGGCTTGCGATAGGGGGTCTGCTCTCTCCCATGTTATTCATCTTGGCGATCGACCCCCTTCAACGCTAGCTTGACAGGGCTATAGAGGATGGCATGTTGTCGGTTCTCCGTAACAGATCGGCCAGACTAGGGATTTCTCTCTACACAACAGACACAACGATCTTCATCAAGTCGGTGCATCAAGAGGTCATGGCAATAAAGGAGATTTTGTAGGGTTTTTTTACTCTTACATTTTTTTTAAAAACAAACTGACTGTTGGTTGTTTTTCTCTTTGGTTTTTCTCATCAGCTTTCCCGAAAATGCTTATTGTGTGTTTAAAAAGGGTTTTTCTATATTAAAAAATATTCAGCGTATATTAAAAATAATACACCTATGTTAAAAAATTTGTATTAAAAAAATCTTCATTATGTATTAACAAAAGTGCGCCATGCATGAAAAGAAGTTCACAATATGTAAAAATATTCCGTGAGTATTAGAGAGAAAAATGATCACTGTATACTAATAAAATGTTTATAGTATAGAAACCAAAGAGGAAAAGTGCAAAAGAAAAACTGAAAGAAAAACTAGGAGAAAAACTAAACCAGAAGAAAAAAGAAAAGGAAATTAAAATCAGAAAGAAAAAACAAACAAAAAGCACAACAGAAACAAAACGGAAGAAACTGCAATTAGTGAACAAACATAGCGCTTGTACATGACCATGCGGCCCACCTCTCGCACAATAGCATGCCTCAGCTCGGGTGCATCATGCGGGCAGGTTAGTTAGTTATTATTTTTCTTTTTCACATTTATGCATCAGTTTTTTGCTTTAATTTTGTACTATTGCTTCTGTTTCAAAATATTCTAAGTAAATCTACTATAGAACTAATTTCATATACAAAACTGAAAAATGTTATTCGTGTATTTTTTTTAAACATGTATAGAAAAAATTCTAATATATACGGAAATTATATAATATGTATGAAAAAATATATTAAAAAATGTTAATCACATATTTAAAAAATGTTAAACACGTATGTAAAAACGTTTTGCATGCATACCATAAATGTAAAATGTTTATGAGAAAAGTAGAAATCTTTTTTACTTTCTAAACGTTAATCATGTATTTTAAAAATATTAAACGTGTATATAAAAATATCCTCATTATACAAAATGTAAAATGTGTATGTAAAACATTAGATATAAAAGATATATGTTTTCAAAAATTTAATAACGTATTTGGAATATCTTAAACTTGTTTATAGAAAATGTTACAGATATATACAAAAATGCCAAATGTTCGCATTAAAAAGTATATGTAAATAAATTTGAATCATGTATTCAAAACTGTTAACCGTGTATTAAAAATTTTCTGGATGTATATGAGATATGTATAGTGTGTATGAAAAAGTAGACATCAAAAGATATATTTTGAAAAATATTAATCATGTATATGTAAAACGTTAAAACTAAATAGAATTTTTTTTAGATTTTTTAGGTGGAGAAAATGGTTTGGATGTATACCAAAAACATATAATATGTGTGAAGGAAATAGACGTCAAAACATATATTTTTTTAAAAAAATTAATCATGTATTTGAAAAATGTTAAACATGTATTTAAAATATATTGGACGTATATGAAAAATGTACAACGTGCAAGAACAATGTAGACGTGTTGACAAATTGCCGGGAGAGGTTCAGGCTAGGGAGCATTCATCTTGTTAGAAGCGAGATATAACTCCCGTGTGTGGGTGTCCACTAGCATTTTGGCAAATCACCCAGTTGGACACCAACGCCGTTGCGTCAAATTCTCCAGCTACGCCTCCAAGCGAGCCCAAGATTGGCCAGCCCAGTTCGGGAAGCTCACTTTGGCGGATTTCTACCTCTTTCTCTTTTCAGAAATACTGCTTGCTAGTTGTTTTTCTCTGAAATTCATTTTTTGTGTGTTTAAAAAGGGTTAAGTGTATATTAAAAAATGTCTTCTGTATACTAAAAAAATAGTTCTCCGTACATTTAATTTTTTGAGTTTGAATTACAAAATGTAAAATGTGTATGGAAAACATACATCATGCATTAAAAAAGGGTCACTGTATATAATAATCCAGAATATATAGAAAATGTTCTATGAGTGTCAAAACAATGCTGACCAAACTTTTAAAAAAATGTTTATATTGTAGAAACCTATAAATGGAAGAGCACGTAAAAACCAAAGTAAACAGGAAAAGGATGAAAACTTAAATACCGGAAAGAAAAGAAAAACTTAAAAGTAATAGAAACGAGGGAAAAAATACCATGGATCCAGCTGACAGCGCATGGCGAATTGGGCCAGCCCGGCTTGATCGTCGGGGGATGTTGCCTCCCCTAACTGACTCCTGCAATTTTCCAATGTTGACGTCGGCTGTCGGGGCATGGGTTGTCTCTCTTATAGCGAGACAAAGCGTTCGCTTGCCTAGAGCGTTCCCCTACATGGTCGGCCCAACGATCGCTAGTGCAGAATGTATTTTTCTTAAATTTTAAAATTGAATACATATTTTCTTTATTACTTTTATTTATAATTTAGATATCATAATATATTTTTCTTAAGTTTTATTTGTTCTTAAAGACATTATAATAATATTAGTGTGCTTTAAATTTTTTGTTCGTGCATCTTTTATAAAATGCTGATAGCATTAAAAAAAACCATGTTTGTGACACATAAAATGTTGACTTGTTTCCAAGAAGTGTTCGCGGCATATTTAGAAAATGTTTACACAACATAGCAAATTGTTCACATAATTAAAATAATCGTGTTCTACCATTGAAAAAATGTATGTAACATATAAAAATATGTTCACACATTCCAAAATATTTTCATGACATTTAAATAAGTATATGCAATGTAATTGTTTGCATATTTTTAAAACTATGTTTTGACATTCCAGAAAAATATTTGTGAAGTTTGAAAAAATTAACACATTTCAAATTATTTTGTGATATTTAAAAATATGTTAATATATTGAAGAAGGGATATTTGTGTAATATAATAATGCGTTGTAAAACTAATGAAAATGTTTAATGTACATTTTAAAATATCTGTTCAAACATGAATTTAGAAAATGTTGATGTATTTTGAAAATGTTCTACGTGTATCAAAAGTAGTTAAGATTCTACAAGAAAAATGTTCTATGTGTATCAAGAAAATGTAGATATATTGAAAAAAGTCGACATATATTTGAGTAAAAGTAAATAAAAAGAAAAAAGACCAAAAAACTGAAGAAATCTGAAAAAATACGAAAAAAGCCGATAAAAATACATAGAAAGAAAACATACTCAAGCTTCTAAAACCGGACCGAACCGGTACAAAGAATCTCCGGAAAACCGGACTTGCCAGCGACAATATTGGACTGACTCAGCAAACTCGCGCCGGAGGGAAGGCCGAAGGCTATTTCGGTGCGGGCAAGATAAACTTGTAGCAATCTGCGCCGGCTATTGATCGGAGCGTAGCCTGGGTCGGGTAGAGAAGAGTCGTTTGATGTTTTTTGGCTGAGCAAACATGCAATGCAATCACGAATCACTAATGTAGTCGTGACCTCATTGTTCGCCCATGTATGCTGCAAGATTTTCCTTTGAACGAACACAACTTAGAGAAAACTTAAGCAGGCCGAAGAAAAAGAGAAGTTGCTAACGGGCATGCGTATATCTCGCTTAAAGCGAGATGTACGATGTGCTCTGGTCAGCCGGTCTCCCAAAGTGTGCTAGCGCAACGCCCCGGACGTAACTACCTTGTTTGTTTTCCTGTTTTTTATTTTTTTATATCTTTTTAGATTTGAAAATATTCGAAACATATATTACAACAAAACTTTAAATAATTTTTTTAGAAAATATTAACCAAACCTAAAAAAATGATAAATGTGTGTAGTGAAAATGCTTGTTCTACGTGGGAAAATTATCAAAAATTATACAATGTGTATGACAAAAGTTGATCATGTATTTACAAAATATTAATCAAGTATTTGTAAAATGTTAACCAAAGCATTTGAGAAACGTTAAATTTCTACATTGAAATATTTGTTGTGTAAACAAAAATATATAAAAATACAATGTGAACGAAAAATGTTTTTCGTGTATTGAAAAACGTTACCATATATAAAAAACTGTTCCTGTTGTACATGAGACATGTACAATGTACACTAAATAAAAGTGGATATTAAAATATAATTAAGTAATTTTTTTATGTATTTAAAATGTTAAACATGTATAATGAAATCCTCCTGATGTATATGAAAACTATACATTTTGTGGGAATTTTTTGCCTGTAAAACAAATGCTCACCTTGTATTTTGAAATGTTTACCATGTATTAAAAATATTAATCCTGTATTTTAAAAATATTAAATGTGTATTTAAATATATTAGATATATAAAAATTTACAATGTGTATGGAAAATTAGATATAAAAATTAGGTTTTCAAAAATGTTTCTTATGTATACGAAAAATGTTGTATTTGTACCAAAAAATTGACATGTATTCAACAAAATGAAACCGATGAAAATCAAGGAAGAAAAAAAAGAAAAGTGAAGAAACCCAATAAAAACAAAAAGAGAAATAATGAAAAGGAAAAAATTTAAATCAATGAAAACCAATGCAAAAGATTGGAAACATAGAAAACCAGGAAATAAACAAAGGAAAAAAAAATAAAAACAATAAAACTAAGAAATAAAAAAGAAAAAGCAAAGAATAATGAAAAACGAAAGGAAAGAAAAACAATACGGTGAAAACCGAGAAAGAAACAAAGAAAATGTAGAAAAAGGTAAAGAAAAGAAAATGAATAAAAGCTCTGAAAGAAACGAAGAAAATGAGTGAAGAAATAAAGAAAACCGCAAATGGGCCGGTCTGGTACTTTAGCGTAGAGCAAAAAGTTCGGACGTTGTAAGCGAGATATACTTACCGGGAAATCACTAATTGTGGAGTACTCCTTGCAAAGATCACTCCCAACCCCCCAATATACGACAACGTCTGCATGTGCGCCACTTATCGCAACATGAGAGTTTTCTTTTTTTTGTAGATCCGTTTATTCTGTCTGTTAAACCGTGCGTCCAAATCTCGAACAGCTTTCACTATTGGATTCCTCGCGCCGAGATCTTCAAAACTAGATCCCATGTTGATAGGTTTTGATGAAAAACATTTTAATGAAAAACCAGGCCAAAAATCCGAACCAGGAGCATGTTTTTTCCCTTTCTGAAAGAGGCACGGCCGTGGCTCTCGGGAAAGAAAAACCGTGCCTCTCGCGGAAGCAAAACGGTGCCTCTCGCGGATGAAAAAAACTAAACATGTTTTTTCCCTTCCTGGGAGGCACAGCCGTGCCTCGTGCGAAACTAAAACCGTGCCTCTCGCGAAAGCAAAAACCATGCCTCTAGCGATGGAAAAAAAGGAAAACACATTCTTTTTTTCCGTTTTCGAGAGGCATGGCCGTGCCTTTTGTCGGTGTCAGAACCGGCAGATCTCGGGTAGGGGGTCCCGAACTGTGCGTCTACACTATAAGAAATATGTCAACTAGTGACCTTCAGTCAGTGACCCTGGAAGAATTGGTCATAGATCTATGACCATTTCAGACCAATTGGTCAAAAGCTGTTCGAGGGCTCCAAACCCTAAACTATTATGACCATTTTGGTCGAAGGTCGTAATTTCCTTACGAAAAGGTCATAAAGCAAACAGCGCTAGTCCGCTGCCTTATTTCTAGTTGTTAACGACCAATATAGATGGTCATAGCCTTTTAAATTGTGGTGGGTTGCTATGACTAGGCGCCACCTCATCAGTTTTGCCCATGTGTCATGTCCATGTGGCAGTTTTTGCCCTAGGTTGTGAAGCAACATATATTTCTGTCATTCCCAAAATTCCCAAAAAAATCTCATAAATTATTTGGGTCATATCTTCGTCAAATATGTAAAAAAATTCCTTGCCTAGTTCAAAAATAATTCGAAAATATTCATTTTCCTATTCTGTTCAGAGCATCACTTTGTGAAGGAAGTACCACTTTGGCATGTCCAAATGGTATCCATTTTCTACAGTGCTTTCCTATGCCCAAATAACCATCCTCCACCAAATGCCAGCTCAATCCATTCATTATTTTGAGCCCAACTTCAACATTTGTATTTATGTCCAGTGTGGTAGTTTGTAAAGCAAGTACCACCTAGGCTCCTCTTTTTGAGGTGAAAATTTGTGAAGACGGTCTTCTTAGTAACTGATCATCCTCAGCCAAAACTCACGCCCATTAGCCATGTGCATTTCCCGTACCGCAAATCAAACACTTGGATGCTTATTCATGTTTGAGCATCGATCGGTCTCCTCGTGAGAATCTTATGTTATGATTTTCTTCCTAGCACCTACCTGGGGAGTGCCCAACCCACTAGACATGCCTAGGCCGCCCAGAACACATGGCAACGCCACGGTCACGCGGTGACCACGCGGCGGGCATGCGAGCTTACGCGCTCTAGAGTTGGGGCCCTCGGCCACCGTCCAAACCTCGATGTCTCGCCATCAAACTATGTATTTCTGATTAAATAGATACTTATTTACCTAGAAATGATTTTTGGAAAAAATAAAGAGCAAACTATGAGGCAGCTGCAGTTCAAATTTGACCCGCTTCCAGCTGAATCGACAACAATTTGTCTTTTTCACCAGAGGTGGATCGAAATTTTTTACACCCAACCATTTGGTCAGTTGTGCATTATATATGGCCTAGTATTTTATAAAATTGATTTGGTCCATTTTTGCAACAATTATTTGGTAGTTCCTTCACAAAAAAACCTCCTTTTGGGCACTCGGAAAATGAAAAATGAATTTTCCGTGCAAAGAAAATGAAAACTTCCTTAGGCAAGATTATTTGGAATTCCAAGATGTACCCTTGTGCACAATATGAGATCATTTGAACAAACTATGCCATGAATGTAGCCATAAGATTGATCATTTGGCTTGAAAGCCATGAATCTTCACGCATGATAGCTCATTTCTGAGAACACTTTTTTAAAATAATTGCCGTATTACAAGTTCATTATTTTTTCTGGAAACTTGGTCACATATAATGACACAATGCGAAAGTTTCCCATTTTTTTGTTTTTTTTTTGAATTTTTTATGCCCGTTTCAAAATGCGGTCAAAACGGCGGGAATGACCGTTCCTACCTAGTGGTTGAATCTTGGAATTTTTTTGATATTTCTCTGATAAAATAGGTACTTATGTAACTAGAAATGATTTTTAAAAAAAATAAATAGCAAACTACGAGGCAGCTGCAGTTCAAATTTGACCCGCTTCCAGCTGAATCGACGGGAATTTGTCTTTTTCACCAGAGGTGGATCAAAACTTTTTACACCCAACCATTTGGTCAATTGTGCATTAAATATGGCCTAGTATTTTATAAAAATGATTTGGTCCAATTTTTTGACAATTGTATGGTAGGTCCTTCACAAAAAAACCTTATTTGGGGCACTCGAAAAATGGAAAATGAATTTTCCGTGCAAAGAAAATGAAAATTTCCTTAGGAAACATTGTTTGGAATTCCAAGATGTACCCTTGTGCAAAATATGAGATCATTTGAACAAACTATGCCATGAATGTGGCCATAAGATTGATCATTTGGCTTGAAAGCATGCATCTTCACGCATGATAGCTCATTTCCAAGAACACTTTTTTAAAATAATTGCCGTATTACAAGTTTATTATTTTTTCTAGAAACTTGGTCACATATAATGACACAATGCGAAGGTTTCCCAATTTATTGTTTTTTTTGAATTTTTTATGCCCGTTTCGAAATTCGGTCAAAACGGCGGGAACGACCGTTCCTACCTAGTGGTTGAATCTTGCAATTTTTTTGATGTTTCTCTGATAAAATAGGTACTTATGTAACTAGAAATGATTTTTGAAAAAAATAAATAGCAAACTACGAGGCAGCTGCCGTTCAAATTTGACCCGCTTCCAAGCCGAATCGACAACAATTTGTCTTTTTCACCGAGGTGGATCAAAACTTTTACACCCAACCATTTGGTCAATTGTGCATTAAATATGGCCTAATATTTTATAAAAATGATTTGGTCCAATTTTTTGACAATTATATGGTAGGTCCTTCACAAAAAAACCTCATTTGGGGCACTCGAAAAATGGAAAATGAATTTTCCGTGCAAAGAAAATGAAAACTTCCTTAGGCAACATTGTTTGTAATTCCAAGATGTACCCTTGTGCACAATATGAGATCATTTGAACAAACTATGCCATGAATGTGGCCATAAGATTGATCATTTGGCTTGAAAGCCATGAATCTTCACGCATGATAGCTCATTTCTGAGAACACTTTTTTAACATAATTGCCGTATTACAAGTTTATTATTTTTTCTGGAAACTTGGTCACATATAATGACACAATGCGAAGGTTTCCCAATTTTTTGTTTTTTTTTGAATTTTTTATGCCCGTTTCAAAATGCGGTCAAAACGGCGGGAATGATCGTTCCTACCTAGTGGTTGAATCTTGGAAATTTTTTGATGTTTCTCTGAAAAAATAGGTACTTATGTAACTATAAATGATTTTTGAAAAAAATAAATAGCAAACTACGAGGCAACTGCAGTTCAAATTTGACCCGCTTCCAGCTGAATCGACGGGAATTTGTCTTTTTCACCAGAGGTGGATCAAAACTTTTTACACCCAACCATTTGTTCAATTGTGCATTAAATATGGCCTAGTATTTTATAAAAATGATTTGGTCCAATTTTTTGACAATTGTATGGTAGGTCCTTCACAAAAAACCTTATTTGGGGCACTCGAAAAATGGAAAATGAATTTTCCGTGCAAAGAAAAATGAAAACTTCCTTAGGCAACATTGTTTGGAATTCCAAGATGTACCCTTGTGCAAAATACGAGATCATTTGAACAAACTATGCCATGAATGTGGCCATAAGATTGATCATTTGGCTTGAAAGCCATGAATCTTCACGCATGATAGCTCATTTCTGAGATCACTTTTTTAAAATAATTGCCGTATTACAAGTTTATTATTTTTTCTAGAAACTTGGTCACATATAATGACACAATGCGAAGGTTTCCCAATTTTTTGTTTTTTTTTGGAATTTTTTATGCCCGTTACAAAATTCGGTCAAAACGGCGGGAATGAATGTTCCTACCTAGTGGTTGAATCTTGGAAATTTTTTGATGTTTCTCTGATAAAATAGGTACTTATGTAACTAGAAATGATTTTTGAAAAAAATAAATAGCAACCTACGAGGCAGCTGCTATTCAAATTTGACCCGCTTCCAACTGAATCGACGGGAATTTGTCTTTTTCACCAGAGGTGGATCAAAACTTTTTACACCCAACCATTTGGTCAATTGTTCATTAAATATGGCCTAGTATTTTATAAAAATGATTTGGTCCAATTGTTTTACAATTATATGGTAGGTCCGTCACAAAAAAACCTCATTTGGGGCACTCGAAAAATGGAAAATGAATTTTCCGTGCAAAGAAAATGAAAACTTCCTTAGGCAACATTGTTTGGAATTCCAAGATGTACCCTTGTGCACAATATGAGATCATTTGAACAAACTATGCCATGAATGTGGCCATAAGATTGATCATTTGGCTTGAAAGCCATGAATCTTCATGCATGATAGCTCATTTCGAGAACACTTTTTAAAATAATTGCCGTATCACAAGTTTATTATTTTTCTTGGGAACTTGGTCACATATAATGACACAATGTGAAGGTTTCCCAATTTTTGTTTTTTTGAATTTTTATGCCCGTTTCAAAATGCGGTCAAATCAAGGAATGATCGTTCCTACCTAGTGGTTGAATCTTGGAATATTTTTGATGTTTCTCTGATTAAATAGGTACTTATGTAACTAGAAATGATTTTTGGAAAAATAAATAGCAAACTATGAGGCAGCTGCAGTTCAAATTTGACCCGCTTCGGTGAATCGACGGAATTTGTCTTTTTCACCAGAGGTGGATCAAAACTTTTAAACCCAACCATTTGGTCAATTGTGCATTAAATATGGCCTAGTATTTTATAAAATGATTTGGTCCAATTTTGACAATTATATGGTAGGTCCTTCACAAAAACCTTATTTGGGCACTCGAAAAATGGAAAATGAATTTTCCGTCCAAAGAAAATGAAAACTTCCTTAGGCAACATTGTTTGCCATTCCAAGATGTATCCTTGTGCAAAATATGAGATCATTTGAACAAACTATGCCATGAATGTGGCCATAAGATTGATCATTTGGCTTGAAAGCCATTGATCTTCACACGTGATAGCTCATTTCGAGATCACTTTTTAAAATAATTGCCGTATTACAAGTTTATTATTTTTCTAGAAACTTGGTCACATATAATGACACAATGCGAAGGTTTCCCAATTTTTGAATTTTTTGAATTTTTATACCCGTTTCAAAATTCGGTCAAAACGGCGGAATGACCATTCCTAGCTAGTGGTTGAATATTGGTATTTTTGATGTTTCTCTGATTAAATAGGTACTTATGTAACTAGAAATGATTTTTGAAAAAAAAATAGCAAACTATGAGGCAGCTGCTATTCAAATTTGACCCGCTTCCAACCGAATCGGCGGAATTTGTCTTTTTCACCGAGGTGGATCAAAACTTTTACACCCAACCATTTGGTCAATTGTGCATTAAATATGGCCTAGTATTTTATAAAATGATTTGGTCCAATTTTTTTACAATTATATGGTAGTTCCTTCACAAAAAACCTCATTTGGGGCACTCGAAAAATGGAAAATGAATTTTCCGTGCAAAGAAAATGAAAACTTCCTTAGGCAACATTGTTTGGAATTCCAAGATGTACCCTTGTGCACAATATGAGATCATTTGAACAAACTATGCCATGAATGTGGCCATAAGATTGATCATTTGGCTTGAAAGCCATGAATCTTCATGCATGATAGCTCATTTCTGAGAACACCTTTTTAAAATAATTGCCGTATCACAAGTTTGTTATTTTTCTTGGGAACTTGGCCACATATAATGACACAATGTGAAGGTTTCCCAATTTTTTGTTTTTTTTTGAATTTTTTATGCCCGTTTCAAAATGCGGTCTAATCGGCGGGAACGACCATTCCTAGCTAGTGGTTGAATCTTGGAATATTTTTGGTGTTTCTCTGATTAAATAGGTACTTATTTACCTAGAAATGATTTTTGGAAAAAATAAATAGCAAACTATGAGGCAGCTGCCGTTCAAATTTGACCCGCTTCTAAATTGAATCGACGGAATTTGTCTTTTCACCGAGAGGTGGATCAAAACTTTTACACCCAACCATTTGGTCAATTGTGCATTAAATATGGCCTAGTATTTTAGAAAATTGATTTGGTCCAATTTTGCAACAATTATTTGGTAGGACCTTCACAAAAAACTCCTTTTGGGCACTCAAAAATGGAAAATGGTTTTTTGTCCAAAGAAAATGAAAACTTCCTTAGGCAACATTGTTTGCCATTCCAAAATGCATCCTTGTGCACAATATGAGATCATTTGAACAAACTATGCCATGAATGTGGCCATAAGATTGATCATTTGGCTTGAAAGCCATTGATCTCCACACGTGATAGCTCGTTTCTGAGAACACTTTTTTAAAATAATTGCCGTATTACAAGTTTGTTATTTTTCCTGTGAACTTGGCCACATATAATGACACAATGCGAAGGTTTCCCAATTTTTTGAATTTTTTTGAATTTTTTATACCCGTTTCAAAATGCGGTCAAAACGGCGGGAATGACCATTCCTAGCTAGTGGTTGAATATTGGTATTTTTTGGTGTTTCTCTGATTAAATAGGTAATTATGTACCTAGAAATGATTTTTGGAAAAAAAATAGCAAACTATGAGGCAGCTGCGGTTCAAATTTGACCCGCTTCCAACTGAATCGGCGGGAATTTGTCTTTTTCACCAGAGGTGGATCAAAACTTTTTACACCCAACCATTTGGTCAATTGTGCATTATATATGGCCTAGTATTTTATAAAATTTATTTGGTCCAATTTTGCAAGAATTATTTGGTAGTTCCTTCACAAAAAAACCTCCTTTTGGGCACTCGGAAAATGAAAAATGAATTTTCCGTGCAAAGAAAATGAAAACTTCCTTAGGCAACATTGTTTGGAATTCCAAGATGTACCCTTGTGCACAATATGAGATCATTTGAACAAACTATGCCATGAATGTGGCCATAAGATTGATCATTTGGCTTGAAAGCCATGAATCTTCAGAGATGATAGCTCATTTCTGAGAACACTTTTTTAAAATAATTGCTGTATTACAAGTTTGTTATTTTTCCTGGGAACTTGGCCACATATAATGACACAATGCGAAGGTTTCCCAATTTTTTGATTTTTTTGAATTTTTTATGCCCGTTTCAAAATGCGGTCAAAACGGCGGGCTTGACCGTTCCTATCTAGTGGTTGAATCTTGGAATATTTTTGGTGTTTCTCTGATTAAATCGATACTTCTTTACCTAGAAATGATTTTTGGAAAAAATAAAGAGCAAACTACAAGGTATCTACAGTTCAAATTTGACCCGCTTCTAGCTGAATCGACGGGAATTTGTCTTTTTCACCAGAGGTGGATCAATTTTTTTTACACCAAACCATTTGGTCAATTGTGCATTAAATATGGCCTAGTATTTTATAAAATTGATTATGTCCAATTTTGCAAAAAATATATGGTAGGACCTTCACAAAAAAACTCATTTTGGGCACTCAAAAAAATGGAAAATGAATTTTTCGCGGATCAAAAGCATTTTACATAAAATCATTTGGTCAATTATACATAAAATTTTGTCTAATACATAGAGTTGGTAGGTTCGTCACAACAAAACTATTTTTATACTTCAACCACGAAAATGCTTTTCTCCTGCAAAAGAACTTATTTTTAATCATTTCGACCTATTTATATGGTCATAAAATCATCAAGGCCTTTATTGCATTCTGATTGGTCCATGAGCACCTCACGCGGATCCTGCCCGACCACCGTTGGATAGGCCCGGATCCGACGGCAACCCTCTTCCCCACCCCTCTACCCTCATCCCTCTCACCCCCTCCCGAATCAGCACAGATCCCTCTCACCCCTCGTCCAAACCCTAGCCGCGCCCTCCTCCGTGCGCCGCCGCCCCCATCGATTCCGCCCAACACCGCCGATCCCCACCTCCTCCGGCTCCCCTTCCACTCACTCTCCCGTGAAGGCCTCGGCTTCCGGATTCCGCACACCCACAGCCGCCGCCCTCTCCCTCCCTCGGTTCTCGATCCGATCCAGATCGGCGCCGCCACCCTCTCCTCCCTCAGATCTCCTTCCCGTCGCCACGTGTGCGCCTCCTCCATGGTGGGCCGGGCTCGAGATCTCCTCCGCCAAACAATACAACAAAGAAAAGATAAACCCCACCCACCCGATTCTCCATCCCTCAGACCTCCTCCGCCGCCGCCACTCCCACATCTTCGCCGCCGCTGCCCCACGTCGGTGTCGCATCGCGTCTCCCTCGGGCCCCGCCGCCCCACCCTCTCCCTTCCCTCCTCTCTCACGAGAAGAGAAGAGAAGATCTGAGGCGAGGGAGATGGAGCGAGCAGCCCAGATCCGCCACGATCGCCCATGGCCTCCAACTGGGCTCGAATCCCACAACCGCCAGCCCCTTCCCCCCATCAGACGAGATGAGGGAGACGACCGAGCGGCGGCCATGGCGCTTCGACCTGCAGCTCCATGGCGTCCCACACCGCGAGCACCTCGGCGGCGCCAGATGGAGCGGACTCGCCACGGAGCTCGGGCCGCGCTCCCCCCGCTCCGGGCGACGCCATCAATCATCGACAACTCACCTCGATGCGGGGAGGCTTCTTCTCGGGGCCGCGACGCCATGGAAGGTCTCTTTTCCTCCCTCTTCCTCCCTCCCGTTTGATTTCGATTTGGTGCGGTGCGACTTGGTTCCCCTCCCCTGATCTCCATGGTCGACCCGGAGCTCGAGGCGCTCGACCAGGCCGGCCCCGCACTCCCCACCCGCGGCAACAACGAGTTCAAGCCCTTCATCCGCCGCCTCCCCGAGTTCAAGTTCTGGTATATCCATCTCTTCTGCTGCCCCCTTCTTCTGATTTGATTGCGTGAGATTGAGTTTTTGGTAGTATGGCACCATTAAATCTTGAAGGTGCCACAAACTACCAATAATGATGCTGATTATTCTCCAGTGAATGTGAATGAGAATGTATCGTTTGTCTAGAGATGGAGTCTGTGGAGACAGAGTTCATTAGTTTTTGGTGTATTTGTCTAGAGTTCATTTAGCAAAGTTCAGAAATGCAAACAACATCAGTTCATTAGTTACACTAAGAATTTGCCTGCCTAAGTTGTATTTAGACCAAAATTTGCTAATAGGCACCCCCCTTCACAGATCTGCTATTTTTTGGCGTGCACATAATATGTATGTCTTAACAGTTTCCAGCAGTTTTGTTCTTGGTGTATAGTTAGGTGCAATCTTCTGCCCGGAAATCATCACGAAATGCCTTTGCTGGAGCTCACCTATGGCATTGTTTGTCCTGCAGTTAGTGAGCACCATCGGGAGGAGGAGCTTCCTCACTCCGCCCGGATCTGCGGCTGCCCCCCACCGCCATGGACTCGCCCTAGGGTTTCCGCCCGCCACGGAGAGGGAGGGAGGAGTGTAGAAGGACCAGAGCGAGATGGTACGTCGCTGTCCTCTCGATCCTTTTCTCGATTTGATCCATACTCGACCTTTGTTATTAATCGCGTGGCTGATGGTCCGATTCGATGGTTCGGCGGGATGCGTAGCGGGAATTCTATTGTTTGATTAAATGAATCAAAACTCAAGGATATCTAGATTAACAAGAGAATCACATAGTTGTAATTACCCAAGAAATTTTAATGAAGCTCACCGTTATGTCCTCCATCGGGCAATCTTGTTTGTTATCGCATAGAATTTGGTGTGCTTGAATAAAATGACGCTCATTTGCATCATTGTATTTCTGCGAGTTTTAAGAAAAACCGACATCAAAATCAATTCCTCTTTAGAGTGCGTTGCTTGTATCTACTAGCTGGTTACTGTTGCTTACTACTTGTTGACTCGGTTAAGTACTAGTGGTATTCTTTGCCGCTAGATGGGAATTGCTGAATGATTGCCAAAGCCCTGTTAGTTCTTTGGTTGTAACAACTGAACTTGTGTTTTTCTTTTGGTAAACTGTCATATCAAAAGTAGTGATTCATTTCAGCTGTGATCTGTGCCATGTGATTGTGCTTTTGTAGCAATGTAATTTTGCAGAATCCACTTGATTCTGGTGCAGAATTCAATGTTGTCCAATCGTTTGGGCTTATTTCCTGCTGTGATTATCGTCAATAAGAGCAACCCAGTGGTTTGCTTGCCATGTCAGGTTCTTATTTTGGTAGTAGTTTGCTTTGCTTATCCAAAGAGTATCACCAATTGGCCAGCCTGGAGCAGCTTGGTGTTTTACATTATGGTGTTAACTGTGAAAATGCCAAGTGTAAGAAAATTAGACCAACTGTCCATTTCTTGCCTAAATGCATTCTTTAAACGAGATGATGTGCTAGAGACATGCTACTATATTGCCTTGCTATAAACAAGGTGGTGTTTACTATATTGTCTTTCATGCACATTTGGTGTATTATCTTCTGACCTTCAAGAACTATCTTCACTGTCTCTCCTCGCTGCATTGTCTCACTCGTTCTCCTTCTATTTACTCTGGGCAGGCATGATGTACATCTGGTGGTCTTCAAGTCAAGGAACCTTCTCTTCTTGTTGCGGCAGTCCTCCTCCCGCTGCTGCTCGCTCAACAGCTAGCGTGCATGACTAAAACAAAGGTAAGACTCGGCGGTCGGTGTGTTGAGCCATGGTGGTCTGTTTGTGGGGTCATCAACATTGGTATAGGTTAGCATGTGCCCTCCAATCGCAGCTGCAGTGATGAAACGCTTCATTTGATGATGACGATCGGTTCCAAATCTGCACCTCTTGTTTGTTAATTTGGCTCATGTATGTTGTCGTGTTCTGCGAAAGATGCAACTTTGAGTGCTTTTCTTGTCCTTAAGTTTAATAAGCGAGGAACAACATTCAGATCGTGCTCCATGGCGCATCACCTGTTGTGTTTGTAATGTTTGAGTCCGCTCCATCATCGATCTGTAGGCCTACTTGACAGTCATAAAGTTGCATTATTTAGCCACTGGTAGGGTAGGATATGCCCAAATGTGGTCAGTATAGGAACCAGGGTCCCCTAATTGCTAGCAAAACTTGTGTAATGAGCTCTTGTTACCTTCTACTGATTTTTAGTCTTGTTTTTTTAGTACTTCTGTATTGGTATTCAGAAATAAAATTCATATGTTTATGTATATGTTCTTTTAGATAAGTATGTCAATACATAACTAGTAATGTAAATGGTGTGACACAGTTCTTAATAAAAATGAAAATAACTTGTGAATGTCAATCTCATGTATCAGGGTCCTGTTCTTGTAAACCTTATGTAAAGCTAAAATTCTTGTGTGCAGCGCGACTAGTGATGCGGCACAGCAAGCAGTAGCAGGCACCCGAAGCAGCAGGGGGAGGGGGTCTCTCGAACGTCGCTACTGTCACTGATTGATGATGGATGATCTCTCTCCTCTCCTCTCTTCCAAGCGTCTAAAAATGCTGGTAGAAATAGAAATGGTAGCTCTAGTCCCATGTTGTTGTAGTCCCATGTAGTTCCTTTTCTCGGACTGCCCTTTGTTGCTTCATTTCTATGTTAATTCAGTCTCTGTCGAATGTATCTACTATCTATTATCGTGTCTATGTAATGAATCCTTTTGTCTTGAAAGAAATAAAATGGTTTGGATACATTTATGCGTCTTTGAGATGTCAAGCTTCTAAATGTATGTTGTGGAGGCCCAAAATAGATTGGATCGTAAAAGGGCCGGCCCAAAAAAAATGAATTATAGAAGGCCACGACCTAGAAAATAAAATGGGCTAGGCCCATGTAGCTAGTGAAAATTAACAGAAATAAATATACTAAATGGGCTTAATTGTTGGGCTCGGCCCATGTAAAGCACCAAATCGGACCGGGCTGAATCTTTTCAGTGACCTTTTCAATTGGTCACAATTTTGCCACGTCAGATTGCCACGTCGGATCCGACGTGGCCTGGGCAGATAGCCAGTGACCAAAACAAAAGGTCATGGGTTCAACGACCTTCTGTTTTGGTAAATGGCGTCTCGACCTTCTCACGAGAGAAGGTCGCTATAATCAATTAACGACCCCAGCTTTTGACCTTATGTTTTTGGTCACAAAAAGGTCACAAATGAAAAACAATGACCTTTCAGTGACCAATAGTGGAGGTCACTAGTTGACATATTTCTTGTAGTGCTAAGGATCGAAGGTAACAGGAGGCCGGGGACACAATGTTTACCCAGGTTCGGGCCCTCTCGATGGAGGTAGTACCCTACTTCCTGCTTCATTGACTTTGATGAGGATAGGGGTTACAAGAGTTGATCTACCTCGAGATCGTAGTGGTAACCCTAAATGTCTAGCTTGTATGATTATGATTGCCTGTACGGACTAAACCCTCCGGTTTATATAGACATCGGAGGGGGCTAGGGTTGTACAGAGTCGGTTTACAGAGAAAGGAATGTGCATATCCGCACGCCAAGCTTGCCTCCCACGCCAAGGAGAGTCCCATCCGGACGCGGGGGAAAGCCTTCCATCTTGTATCTTCACGGCCCATGAGTCCGACTCATGTCACATATCCGGACGTCCGAGGACCCCCTAATCCAGGACTCCCTCAGTAGCCCCTGAACCTGGCTTCAATGACGATGTATATGGCGCGCAGATTGTCTTCGGCATTGCAAGGTGGGTTCCTCCTCCGAACACTTCAAAGCAGCTCCCTGGACAAGAGATCCATATCCGGCTCTGTACAATAGCATAACACTTAGAATATATCCATCGACGGCCCTTTCCGGCGGAGCACCACGTTTGGTCCTGTTATCATCTCGAACCTTTTTTGGGCCTCCCGTCTTGCGTTTCAATACGCAACCTCTACTGACACGTCTTGTCAAGGCAGAGATCGTGTCCCCTTATTGCGGGATTCTCATCAATACAGATTTGGGTAATCCAACCGTGCCGTTCGCACGACCCATTGGGAACAGGCGAGTTTTAAGGCTTGAGGGAGGGGGACGCTTGATATTCGCAGTCCATATAAGTGGATAGAATCCTGCTCTTCCGCCCTGCGCCTCATTCTCTCTCTGCCTCCCCATCCTCGAGCTCCAACGCCCAAGCTCCAAGCTTTTCTCTCCTCAGCAACTCCTCCGACTATGGCTGGCTCTCAAGGCAAGTGGATGGCTTCCTCCGTCATGGAGGAGAACATCAAGGAGCTGCGGGATGCGCGGTATCTAACCGCGGAAATCAAGCACAGGCTTCTTGATCTGGCGCAGGTCATCCCTACCCTGGAGCCCGGCGAAAGGGTGGTGTTCATCCCCCACTTCCTCCGCGGGCTTGGATTCGCCCTCCACCCCTTCGTGAGGGGACTCATGTTATACTACGGGCTGGATTTTCACGATCTGGCCCCAAATTCGTTCCTCCACATCTCAGCGTTTATCGTCGTGTGTGAGGCCTTCCTCCGTGTCCCTCCACATTTCGGCTTATGGCTCAAGATTTTAAACGTGAAGCCGAAGGTGGTCGACGGGCAACACGCGGAGTGTGGTGGTGCCATGGTGAGCAAGATCCCCAAAGTCAATTGGCCAAAGGGAGTCTTTGTGGACACCTTCAAGATATGGCAATAGGAATGGTTCTATATCACATAATCCCACGACTCCAAGTGGGCAGCTGCTCCAGCTTTTAGATCCAGACCCCCGCTGAGGCTCACCTCCTGGACCGACAAGGGTCCGGACTGCGGGTTGGTCCCTGAGGTGCTGCTGTTACAGAAACGTGTCCATTGCATGATAGCAAAGGACATTACCCTCGCCGACGTAATACAAGTGATGTTGATCCATCGAACACTTCCCTGCCAGCGGCGGCTCCTCAAGATGTGGGAGTTCAACCCAGAAGGGCTGCGGACCCTGCAACGATTCTACGGCACAACTCATAAGGGGATCTGGAAGCTGCTTTTTAAGAAGCAGAAAACATGGTCGAAGTCATCGGACGACACCGGCCTTGACTGCAACCATCCGGCTTCTGAGGTAAATTCCAAAATCTCCGAACATTAGTAGATTCGTTGTTCCAAAGGAGATGTATTTGAACAATCCATCCCCTAACAGGTCTGGATCAAGAAGGCGGAGCAGCTCCAGTGTCTGGCTCCACTCCCCGAAGACCCAGCCAATCCTATACTAATGAGGATGCTGGTCCCGACGCCATACCGGGCGCGGGTAAAGAAGGACAAGAAGAAGAAGAAAGAGGAGGGCACTTCGGACGCAGTGTCCGGAGAAGTTGATGCCCAATCTTCTCACGAGGACGAGGATGACGAGGAGGAGGAAGAGGAGGAGGGAGAATAAGATCCTTCCCGCAAGGGAAAGAAGAGGGTGGCCTCGGAAGACCTGGAGGTCGAAGCCTCCAAGAGGGACAAAATCACCCTCCCCGATGAATCAAGGTCAGATGCGGAGGCCATCCCAAAGCATCGTCGCCGGGCCAAACCCCAAGCCGACTCGTAAGTAGTCCGGGACTCTTCACACTCGCCCAATTTTTATGAACTGTGATGATAACTCCAAATCCCATCTTTTTAGTCCGACCCATAGTATCCCGCAGCTATCCTCATCCTCGGGGGATCTGCCGCCGGAGATGATGAAGAGCGAGTCACCTTCCCCGGCTTCCCCGCCGCCTAGGGCGGATGAACCCGAGGTGTCGTCTCATAGGCCCTCGCCGGGCCTCGAAGAGACGTGGGGGGTGACTTAGAGGCGCCTGAGGGAAACACCTCGGCTGCCGAAGGACTGAGGGGTACGACCCCCACGAGGACCGCCGACGGGGGCCTCGGTTAATCCGACCCCCAGCCGCATACTACTCCGGAGACCAATAAGGCTCTGGAGCCTAATGAGCGACCCCCCATAGGAGAGGGGGGTGCGGCGATCTTCGCTAATCCAGAGGCGCTGAATACCATGGTGGACGTACTGCAAGGTGCATCCATCCCGGAGGAGCACTGCATCCTGATGGGTACGGTGGCTGAGAAGATTCAGTCCACCAAAAGCGGGCTGAACGAAGCCTTTTCCAGCCTGCTGGCAGGCTTCGAGGTACGCAATGTAATAATTTTGTTTTTTGTTTTTATGAGAAATATGCCTGTATATAGATAGTAGCCCCTGAGACTCTGCTTGGTTTTTTTAAAAAGCGAGCAGAGGATCAATAACCGGTTGTCAAGTGGTAACATACTTTTATCTAGGTGAACATGCTTCTCTGCTAGTGGCGGCTGCCCAATCGGCGGAGGTTTCAGAACTCAAACAGAAACTGGAACGGGCCGATGAGGACCTAGTCCTTGTTAACACGCGGCTCGATCAGGCGCAAGGTATAAGATACATCTTACTGTATGCCTATTTTATATCCGTGTCTTGTGGGAGCTCAAGAGCTAAAATACGTGTATTTGTATAGATGGCACCGCCACGGTGGAGACCCTCAGGGGTGAGCTTGCCCAAGCCAAGGAGCAAGCAAGGGTAAGCAAGGCGGCTGCTGTTAAAGCGGCTGTAGACTTAACGACCGAACATGCCGCTCGACACCGTTTTGAGGAATGGGTGACCGAGATGGAGCAAAAGCTTAAGGACACCGCCGCCAAGTGCGAATCCTTAGAGAAGGAAAATAAGGCGAAGGAGACCGAACTTGCCAAGGCCCTTCAAGAAGCTTCGGAGGCACGGTCCGAATCCCGCGCAGCGCGTGAGGAAATCCGTCAAGCCAGACAGATAGCGGCTGGTAAGCCCTTTCTTTTACAGGCTAAATTTGGGGACCGGAAGTATGCCTTACTTAATCGACTGTGGAGTTCTCCAGACATCTATGAAGATCTACCGAAGAGTGCTACGGACGCCGCCCAATTCTTCCAGGCCCAGGAAGGGTACGCGATGGAGCAGCTCTTCTGGTCGCAGTTTGCGGGGCACGAGCGTCCCGTACTGCTAAATGACCAGATGGCACAAAGGGTGGAGCTGCAGAAGATGTCCAGCGCGGCCATGAAGGATGTCATAGTCCGGTTGTGGCCGGCGGAAGCCATTCCGGACAGCTAATTCGGCCTTGTGCGGGGTCTCGTCGATGCGCTGCCCTGAATTGACGCTGTTAAGAGGTGGTATTGTATAGAAGGGGCGCAAATGGCCTTCACCCGTGTCAAGATGCACTGGGGGAAGATGAAGGCTAAAAAGGTGGCAGTCGAGGGTCCGCCCAAAAGCAAGGACACCGCACACCTGAGCGCTACTTTGAGGAAGTTCTCAAGGGTGCCCGCCTTGTAGAAGGCCAATGCTCTAAGGATGCAGTGTTCGAATGAACGAGTCCGAACTGTTCAGGATTTTGTATCATGACTAAGTCTTTTGTAATATATTTCTCTGTTTATGAAGAGTGTTATCCTCCTGTGTGGCCGTTTTTATATTTGAGAGTTCCCAGTCGTCGGCTTCAGCCCCCTTGTAGATACTACTAGGGTGTTCGGAATTGCACGTGACTACACTTAACCCAACGTCTTGGTCCATGAAGGAGGTGTCAGTGCGGTGAACCAGGCAATCGGACTATGCGGTTTTATTGCTCTCACTTAGCCGTAGGAGTTTGACGACGGGTCTACAAAGTAGCCCCTGGTATGTATGCGGCTATCCTAATTCGGATGCGTTGCATAGGTGACTAGAAAACGGTCCTTCGCATAATACGGAAGAAATCGCTAAGGATTTGATAAGTTGCTGAGTGGCTGACCAGCTCTCGCCACATCATGATAGCCAGTTTTCGGCTTTCTCTACTGAGGTGCTTAACCGGGCAAACCAGAAACACAATTGCAGTAGTTCTCCCTTTACTACCTTAGCCGATCAGACGGAACGTAAGATAGCAAACACTAGAGTCGGGCAACCCAACTATTGATCAAAGACATGATTCGGAGCCGATGCATATAATGCCGAGCTCGGGACGCCGAATTGCGCTATAAAGCTATTTCAGAATTTTTGGTTGGGAACACATGTGTTGCCATATAGAGCCCCTGGCAGTTTGTGCCAAGGTGTGTGCGTTATGCAACTTGATGGGACGGAATAAAGTCTGTAAGTGAAGACGATACCAAGGAAGAATTTGCTTCATTAAAATTTGATTGATACGTCAAAACGTAGTATTACAGAGGGTACCATAATCACCAAGGCTATTTTACATGCCGGGGGTCTTAAGGCTAAAGAGAAAAGCTCTATACAGGTTCTTTGAGTGAAGTTATGGTTCACAAGATCCTTTGCACTTTCCTGCCGCGCATCTGCGGCGCTTTCACCTGAGTAAGAGAGATTCCTTAAGAGGGATGGTCTTCGACTATTTGGACGGAACCGGGCTCGAAAATAGTCCTTGTGAGTCCGTAGGATGAGGAGGTTTTAATTCACCTGTGATAAAAGATGAGAAATAAGTAAAAACGAGGGGGAGACCATACATGGTCAAACCATACATAGGCCTGTCCGTATTTTGCCTCCGCTGATGCCCAAGGTACTTTGAGTGCGTAATTGTGCATGCGTGGTACGAAACTCGCCAAAGTACGTGGCAGTCGACAGAGGCGAAATTGCTAATCCGACCCTGGGATTGCCGGGCTGCCCGTATGCCGCACTGTCTGACCTTGCGTAATAAAATCGGGCGGCTTGATAGCCGGTGTGGTGTGCGGCTTGACAGGGCCGCTTTGTACTTCGGCCGCGATGGCCGCGGTGTGCTCCTCTGTACGGAGGGAGCGTTCCATGTTTCTGTTGATTGCAATGACACCACGGGGACCAGGCATCTTAAGCTTTAGATAGGTGTAGTGCGGGACCGTGTTAAAGCGGGCGAAAACGGTTCGTCCGAGCAGTGCGTGATAACCACTGCGGAATGGGACGATATCGAAGATCAAGTCTTCGCTTCGGAAGTTGTCCGGCGAAATAAAGATGACTTCCAACGTGATTGAGCCCATGCAGCGGGCCTCTACACCAGGTATTACTCCTTTAAAGGTAGTTTTAGTGGGCTTGATTCTTGACGGATCGATGCCCATTTTGCGGATAGTGTCTTGGTAAAGTAGATTGAGACTGCTATCTCCGTCCATGAGGACTCGCGTGAGGTGGAATCCGTCGATGATTGGATCGAGGACCAGAGCTACTGAACCTTCGTGATGAATACTGGTTGGGTGGTCCTTTCGATCAAAGGTGATTGGACAAGCCGACCATGGGTTTAATTTTGGGGCGACCGGCTCTAAGGCGTAGACATCCCGTAATGCGCGCTTGCATTCCCTCTTAGGGATATGCGTGACATATATCATGTTCACTGTCTTTACCTCGGGGGGAAATTGCTTCTGTCCCCCTGTGTTCAGTTGACGAGGCTCTTGGTCATTGTCGTCGCTTAGCGACCCTTTCCCCTTGTGTTCGGCGTTGAGTTTGCTGGCCTGCTTAAAGACCCAACAATTTCTGTTGGTGTGATTAGCGGGCTTATCGGGGGTGCGATGAATCTGGCAAGGCCGATCAAGTATTCTGTCTAAGATGGATGGGCAATCTCTGTTTGCCTTGAATGGCTTCTTCCGTTGACCGGGTTTGGAACCACTCAATCCGGCGTTGACCGCCGTATCCTGGGTTTCTTCATTGTTGCTTCGACGCTTGTTCTTGTTGCGTCGTGGCTTGTCATTGCCGTCCCTGGGTTCAGAGGTGCCAGGGTCGCTGGTGCTATTGCTTCTACGAGCAAGCCAACTATCTTCTCCCACGCAAAAGCGGGTCATAAGTGCGGTGAGGGCTCCCATGGATTTTGTTTTTTCTTGGCCGAGGTGTCGGGAGAGCCACTCGTCTCGGACGCTATGCTTGAAGACCGCGAGGGCTTCGGCGTCCAGACAATCCACAATCTGGTTCTTTTTGATGAGGAACCTGGTCCAGAGCTGTCGGGCCGATTCCCCGGGTTGCTGGATTATGCGACTAAGGTCATCGGCGTCTGGGGGCTGAACATAGGTGCCTTGGAAGTTGTCTCTAAATTCGTCCTCCAAGTCTTCCCAACTACCAATGGAGTTTTCTGGTAGGCTGTTCAGCCAGTGCCGTGATGGCCCCTTGAGTTTTAGGGGGAGATATTTGATGGCATGTAGATCATCACCGCGTGCCATGTGAATGTGGATAAGAAAATCTTCAATCCATACTGCGGGATCTGTTGTGCCATCGTATGATTCGATGTTGATGGGTTTAAACCCTTCTGGGAACTGGTGCTCCATTACCTCATCGGTGAAGCATAGGGGGTGTGCGGCGCCTCTGTATCGGGCAACCTCGCGACGTAGTTCGGATGAAGTCCGTATGCGGTTTTCAGCCCGAGCTTGGTTGTGCTTGTCGCGCCAGACTTGATAGCCGTCCTCACGCACCGGGGCGCGCCCCCGTGATCCGTATATTGATCTTGTAAGACCTGCTCTATTTTCCAAGTCTTGTCGTAGGTCATATGTGTATCCCCGAGCTGTTGTTTCTCTCCCTTTACGGCGAGGTGGCGCGGGCTAGTGTTCGGCTTGAGTTGTCGTTCTGTCCCGGCCACGTGGAGGTCGGTCAGGTCCGTTAGCTGCATTATGCGCGGGTAGTACGGGCTCCAGCGCCTCGTCCTCGAATTGGGGTAGCAGCTTACACTTCGGGTTACTCTTTGTTGGGCGCTCAAGGCCGTATTCTTCGGCTGCCAGGACATTGGTCCATTTGTCGTTGAGCAAATCTTGGTCAGCTTGAAGCTGTTGCTGCTTCTTTTTAAGGTTTCTTGCCGTGGCTATTAGCCGGCGCTTAAAGTGCTCTTGTTCGAGGGGTTCCTCTGGCACGATAAAATCTTCGTCGCTGAGGCTCACCTCGTATTCGGAGAGTGGTAGATAGTTACTATCCTCCAAGTCTTTGTTCCCTGCTTGTTCGTTAGGACCGACTTGCCCGTCCTCCCGATCATCCTGTTCGGATGTTGGTTCGACTGGGTCTTCGTGGTCTTCGGCTTTCTCTGGAGTATCATTGTCTCCGGTGTCGGTATGGCCGTATTTTCTGCAACGTGATTTAGAGCAGCGCCGCTGACGTCGGCGCTTCGGTGGTATCTTAGGAGGTTCATCCTTGACTAGGTCCTTCTCCTCGTCGTCGTCGCCTTCTTTAGGTGTGTCCACCATGTATACGTCGTATGAGGAAGTGGCCATCCAGCATCCGGTGAACGGCGGGTTTCAGGCCTGCTCCTCTCCGGCATCGTCGTCCATACCGTCAATGTATTCAGAGGAGTAGTCAAGCATGTCGGTTAGATCCTCGACAGTGTCTATAAAGTGGGTGGTGGGTGGTGAGGGAGTCCTGGACTAAGGGGTCCTCGGGCATCTGGCCTGTTATCTATGGGCCGGACTAATGGGCTGTGAAGACACAAAGGCCGAAGACTGTACCCGTGTCCGGATTGGACTCTCCTTGGCGTAGAAGGCAAGCTTGGCGACCAGCTATGAAGATTCCTTCTTATGTAACCGACTCTATGTAACCCTAGATCCCCCTTGTGTCTATATAAACCAGAGGGCGTAGTCCCGGATAGGATATACTCATTACCATAGTCATACAGGCTAGACCTCTAGGGTTTAGCCATTACGATCTCGTGGTAGATCGACTCTTGTAATACACATATTCATCAAGCACGAAGTAGGGTAGTACCTCCATAGAGAGGGCCCAAACCTGGGTAAACATCGTGTTCCCTGTCTCCTGTAACCATCGATCCTAGACGCACAGTTCGGGACCCCCTACCTGAGATCCGCCGGTTTTGACACCGACATTGGTGCTTTCATTGAGAGTTCCACTGTCCCGTCGACGAAAGGTTCCATGGCCCCTTCAATCGTCGATAGTGACGCCGTCCAAGGAGAAACCTTCCTCCCCGGACAGATCTTCGTGTTTGGCGGCTTCGTACTACGGGCCAACTCGCTTGGCCATCTGGAGCAGATAAATAGCTACGCCCCCGGCCATTAGGTTAGATTCGGAAGCTTGAACTATGTCGCGGACGTCCGTGGAGACTTGATCTTTGACGGATTCGAGACCGCGACGATCGCTCCCCCTCACTCCAATGAACATGACTTAAATCTGTCATCGGATCACATCCAGGAGATGGTTCCTGTTGCTGCAACCGCCTTAGAACCGGAGCAGATCATGCCATCCGAGGCCACAGAGTCCGCGGCGTTGGAGCCGCACACAGACTCGACACCCTGCAATACTCGCGTCAACGGAACTCCGGACTCGTCTCCGGCTATGAGTTCCGGACCATGTATGCCTGCGGACACCGAGTTGGATCAGTTATGGATTTTCGAATTCAGCGCCGCAGACAGAGCACTCACCTTTGGGTGATGTGCTAAACTCTTTAAAGAATCTGTCCTTGGAAAAGGACTCACAGCCGAACTATGTTCGGTTCGAGATAGAGGCTGATGATGGGGAGTTTTTCTTTCCACCCGCCACCCACTTCATAGCCACTGTCTATGACTTAACCGACGTGCTTGATTATGGCTCCGAAGACATCGACGGTGTGGACGACGATGCCGACAAGGAGCTAGGCCAAGACCCACCATTCACTGGACGTTGGACGGCCACCACTTCATACGACGTGTACATGGTTGACACACCCAAAAAGGCTAGAGAGGATGACAAAGAAGATCCAGTTGCGAATAAACCTTCAGAGACACAGTCCAAGCGCCGACGCCCTAAACGCCGTTCTCAGCCTCGTCGCTCAAAAGATGGCAACACTGGCACCAGAGAAAATCGTACTCCGGGCGACGCCAAAAACAATGAAGACCCTGTTGGAGCTGCATCCGAACAGGAGGAACAAGACAACGGGCAAGATAACCCTGATAAACAGGCCATGCCCAATGACCCGGATGACGATGGTTATCGTCCAGTCTCCGAGGATGAGGAGAGCCTCGGCAGCGAGGATTTCATCATGCCTGAGGCACCCCTCGAGCAGGAGCGCTTCAAGCGCCAGCTAATAGCTACTGCAAGAAGCCTGAAGAAAAAGCAGCAGCAGCTCCAAGCCGATCAAGACTTACTCATTGACAGATGGACCGATGTCCTGGCAGCCGAAGAATACGGCCTCAAGCGCCCAGCCAAGAATTACCCAAAGTGCAGACTGCTACCCCAGTTCGATGAGGAGGCACCAGATCCCATACCTCCCTCACGCAATGCGGACCGACCATCACGTGGTCAGGATAGTGCGGTGGACCGACCACCTCATGGTCGGGATAAAACGGCAACTCAGGCCGAACAACAGCTCGCCCCACCGCCTCGTAAAAATAGGGACAAAACAACTCGGGACCATACATACGACCTTCGGCAGGATCTGGACAGTAGAGCAGGACACACCAGATCAATCTACGGATCGCGAGGACGCTTCCTGACTCGGGATGACGACTACCTATTCGGACGTGACAAACTTAGTCACGCCCGGGCCGATAACCGCAGACGAACTTCATCAGAGGTGCGCTGTGACGTGGCCCGATATAGAGGCGCCGTACACCCTCTCTGCTTCACAGATGAAGTACTGGATCATGAATTCCCCGAGGGGTTCAAGCCCGTCAATATTGAATCATACGACGGAACAACTGATTCCGCAGTGTGGACCGAAGATTTTATTCTCCACATCCATATGGCCCGAGGAGACGATCTCCACGCCATCAAATACGTCCCACTAAAATTAAAAGGGCCAGCTAGACACTGGCTAAATAGCCTGCCTGAAAATTCCATCGGCAACTAGGAGGACTTGGAAGAAGCTTTTCTTGACAACTTCCAAGGTACTTATGTCCGGCCACCAGATGCCGATGACTTAAGTCATATAGTCCAACAACCTGGAGAATCAACCAGAAAATTCTGACTGGGTTCCTAACCAAAAAGAACCAGATCGTCGACTGTCCGAATGCCGAAGCCCTAGTGGTCTTCAAACACAGCATCCGTGACGAATGGCTCGCCCGCCACCTCGGCCAAGAAAAGCCGAATTCTATGGCAGCCCTCACGACACCCATGGCCCGCTTTTGCGCGGGTGAGGATAGCTGGCTGGCTCGTAGCAAAAACACAACCAACGAGGCAGGCCCCTCTGTGGCCAAGAACAGCACCGGCAAGCTTCGGCGCAATAGACACAAACACCAAAACAATGGCGATAATACCGATGACACTACAGTCAATGCCGGATTCAGCGGCTCCAAGTCCGGCCAACGGAAGAAGCCCTACAAAAGGAACTGTCGGATTTCGGGTTCCGGCAGACCCTCTAGGTTCCAACTCTGGGGTGCGCGCGGAGATCTCACCTCCAACCTACCTACACCTCGTCTCCTCGCAAGGATCTAAAACTACACCAAGAGCAACACAAGGGACACAAGGTTTATACTGGTTCGGGCCACCATTGTGGTGTAATACCCTACTCCAGTGTGTGGTGTGGTGGATTGCCTTAGGGGCTGACGATGAACAGTACAAGGAAGAACAACCTCGCGAGGGTCTGTTCTTGGCTGGTGCGATGAACTGATAGGGGGAGTTCGGTCGCTTCTCTCTCTGGATTGCTTGATCTCTAGCTCTATTCCCGATTGCTTGATCTCTAGCTCTATCCAAGATTGCTTCTACCCTGTGGGTGGCTAGTCCTATTTATAGGCAGAGGCCCTGGGCCTCTTCCCAAATATTGAGCGGGAAGGCGCCAACAATTGGCCATTTTGAAGGGAACATCTAGTACACTTATCCCGACTAAAGTTGGTCCTCACCGCCAAAGGCTCGACGATGATGGCCGGCTTGGGCTCCACGATGACCTCCTTCCTGCCGTTGTGTTGGTCTTGGTCTCGTTGCACCAAAATGGTTGCCTTTGCTTGATGCTCTCGCTGCGCTTGCCTCCTTTGCACCAAAGAGGAAGCGAGGACAACTGCGCGGCTGGCGCCCGCTGGCGCCCTTGGTCGCTATGGCTTGCGTCATGGGCACCTCGTGAGGTACCCCGCCTTGATCTCTCCGCCTCCTCGCGAGCCAGCCTGACGAGGACGTGCTCGAGGAAGCTTCACGTAAATCCGCCCATGAGGCTTGGCCTCGCGAGGGTCTTGAGCTTGTCTTGTGAAGATGGGCTGTACTGGGCCACCCCTTGAGCCACGCCGCAGGCCTCAGGCAGGCAAGTCTGGGTACCCCCGTTCCCAGAATGCCGACAGGAACAATGAGGGACCATCTAGCTTGAACCGCATACTCGACCGTCCGTGCCAGATACATGGCACCCCAGACAAATAAGCCAATCATACCAACAGAGATTTTTGGGTTTTTAAACAGGCTGGCAAGCTAAATGCCGAGAACAAGGAAAAGGGATCGCAAAGCGAGGACTAGGACGAAGAGCCCCAACAACCGAACACTGGGGGGCAGAAGAAATTTTCCCCTCAAGTCAAAACGGTGAACATGATATACGCTACACACATCCCCAAAAGGGAGTGTCGGTGTCAAAACCGGCGGATCTCGGGTAGGGGGTCCCGAACTGTGCGTCTAGGCGGATGGTAACAGGTGACAAGGGACACGATGTTTTACCCAGGTTCGGGCCCTCTTGATGGAGGTAAAACCCTACGTCCTGCTCGATTGATATTGATATTGTGGATGTTTACAAGAGTGGATCTACCACGAGATCAAGGAGGCTAAACCCTAGAAGCTAGCCTATGGTATGATTGTAAGGGTTGTTGATGTTGTCCTACGGACTAGAGCCATCCGGTTTATATAGACACCGGAGAGGGCTAGGGTTACATAGAGTCGGTTACAATGGTAGGAGATCTACATATCCGACGCGTAAGCTTGCCTTCCACGCCAAGGAAAGTCCCATCTGGACACGGGCGAAGTCTTCAATCTTGTATCTTCATAGTCTTGGAGTCCGGTCGATGATGATAGTCCGCCAATGATAGTTCGGTGATGATGGTAGTCCGCTATCCGGACACCCCTAATCCGGGACTCCTCGGTAGCCCACGAACCAGGCTTCAATGACGATAAGTCCGCGCGTATATTGCTTGGCATTGCAAGGCGGGTTCCTCCTCGAATGATAGAAGATTGTGAACACCAGGATAGTGTCCGGCTCTGCAAAATAAATTCCACATTCCACCGTAGAGAGAATAATATATACACAAGTTCAATCTGCTGACGTTTTCCGTGGCATGACGTCACGCCACTACCAAGCCATTATTTAAATCGTTTTTTACTCTACCACCTCAGCGCATTTAGCGAAGCGGTTTCCTTGGCACGTCTTGTCGAAGCGAGATCATGTTTCCCTTAATCCGGGATTCTCATCAATACGGACGTGGGTAACCCAACCGCGCCATTGATGGTGGCGCTTGGGAGATAAGCGAGTTTTACCAGGCGGTGGGGGCGTGTAGACCTCGCCCGCCCATATAAGGGATAAGGATTCACCTTCTCACCCACGCCTTCTTCCTCCTTTGCTTATCCATCTCCGCAAGACTCGAGCTCCAGCGCCCAAGTTCACGCATCTCGTCTCAACCTTCTCCGACCATGTCCGGAGCGGGAGGTAAATGGTTGGCCTCCACCGTTAAGGAGGAGCACATCGCCAAACTTCTTGGGCGCGGATACCTCTCCAGCGTCGCCACAAGACCGGCTGCCCGACGAGGGCAGCTCATCCCCACCCCTGTGCCCCATGAGAGGGTCGTTTTCCTTCCCCACTTCCTCCGCGGACTGGGCTTTCCACTTCACCCCTTTGTCCGGGGGCTCATGTTCTACTACGGCCTGTGTCGGTGTCAAAACCGGCGGATCTCGGGTAGGGGGTTCTGAACTGTGCGTCTAGGCGGATGGTAACAGGAGACAAGGGACACGATGTTTTACCCAGGTTCGGGCCCTCTTGATGGAGGTAAAACCCTACGTCCTGCTCGATTGATATTGATATTGTGGATGTTTACAAGAGTGGATCTACCACGAGATCAAGGAGGCTAAACCCTAGAAGCTAGCCTATGGTATGATTGTAAGGGTTGTTGATGTTGTCCTACGGACTAGAGCCATCCGGTTTATATAGACACCGGAGAGGGCTAGGGTTACATAGAGTCGGTTACAATGGTAGGAGATCTACATATCCGTATCGCCAAGCTTGCCTTCCACGCCAAGGAAAGTCCCATCCGGACACGGGGCGAAGTCTTCAATCTTGTATCTTCATAGTCTTGGAGTCCGGTCGATGATGATAGTCCGGCCAATGATAGTTCGGTGATGATGGTAGTCCGCTATCCGGACACCCCTAATCCGACTCCTCAAGAGCCTGAACCAGGCTTCAATGACGATAAGTCCGTAGCGTATATTGCTTGGCATTGCAAGGCGGGTTCCTCCTCCGAATGATAGAAGATTGTGAACACCAGGATAGTGTCCGCTCGCAAAATAAATTCCACATTCCACCGTAGAGAGAATAATATATACACAAGTTCAATCTGCGGACGTTTTACGTGGCATGACATCACACCACTACCAAGCCATTATTTAAATCGTTTTTACTCTACCACCTCAACAAGATTTAGCGAAGCGGTTTCCTTGGCACGCCTTGTCGAGCAGAGATCGTGTTTCCCTAAATCCGGATTCTCATCAATACGGACGTGGGTAACCCAACCGCGCCATTGATGGTGACGCTTGGGAGATAAGCGAGTTTTACCAGGCCGGTGGGGGATGTGTAGACCTCGCCCGCCCATATAAGGGATAAGGATTCACCTTCTCACCTACGCCTTCTTCCTCCTTTGCTTATCATCTCCGCAAGACTCGAGCTCCAGCGCCCAAGTTCGCAAGATCTCGTCTCAACCTTCTCCGACCATGTCCGGGCGGAGGTAAATGGTTGGCCTCCACCGTTAAGGAGGAGCACATCGCCAAACTGCGCGCGCGCGGATACCTCTCCAAATGACATCACGCACCGGCTGCCCGACGAGGGGCAGCTCATCCCCACCCCTGGCCCCATGAGAGGGTCGTTTTCCTTCCCACTTCCTCCGCTGGACTGGGCTTTCCACTTCACCCCTTTGTCCGGGGCTCATGTTCTACTACGGCCTGGATTTCCATGATCCGCACCAACTTCATCCTCAACATCTCGGCGTTTATCGTGGGTGTGCGAGGCCTTCCTCTGCATCCAGCCCCACTTTGGCTTGTGGCTCAAGACCTTCAATGTCAAGCGAAGGTAGTGAAGGGCACTCAAGCGGAGTGCGGAGGTGCCATGTTGGGCAAGATGCCCAATGTCCTTTAGTTCAAGGGCCTTCGTGGAATCCGTCAAGGGTGGCAATCGGGTGGTTCTATATCACCGAGCCGCGTGACCCTACATGGGCGGCGCCCCGAGTTCAGATCTGGTATCCCCACGCAGCTCACCTCCCGGAAAGAGAAGGGCTTGCTGTGGGGTAGTTCGAGGAGCCGACGGGACTCCAAGCCTGTATCCAAAAGCTGGTGAAGAAGCTCGGGCTGGTTAACGTGGTCCAAGTCATGCTCGTCGCGGATTCTCCCATGCCAAGAGCGGCATTCAATCTGTGGAGTTCGATCCGAACAACACCAGCGCTGAGCAAGCTCTTCGACACGACGCACTGAAAGGCGCTGGACGGTGCTGTTCAAGGGCGCCGGCCCCGCATCCGCGATCAAGATCGCGGATTTCGCCGCAGCGCCAGCCAACGAGGTAAGTGATTCTACCCTTTACGGGACACTTGCTTTTCATAGTTTGACTCTATGCGGTTTTAATTTCCCTTTTCCTTTGACAGACTGGATGAGGAAGGCGGAGCAGATTACTGTCCGGCTCCTATGCCGAAAAATCCAGAGACGCCCGTCTAGCGGGGCTGCTGGTTCCGGCACCGCACGTGGTGCCGGAGAAGAAGGCCAAGAAGGAGGCCACGGGTGCTCGAAAGAGTTCCCGTTTTCAGGTGTCCGACGACTCCGGGGCGGACTCCTCCCCCGAAAACGAGGAGGAGGAAGAGGACTCTCTCCCAGAGGAGGGAGAGAGAAAGAGGAAGGCTCCCCCCACAAGGGAGGCCGAAGGGTCCAAGAGGGAAGGACTATTCCCGGACAGCTCCGCCAACATCAACGCTGGCAAGGAAGAATGGCCTTCAAGGGCCAGCCTCCGCGAGATCGTAAGTATCCGGATTCTGAATGATTTATAATTTCTTTTTCTGCGTCACATAGTGTCATTCTCGATGCCGCATGCTGCCAGTAGTCCGCCGGTGATGATCTCCCGCTTCATCGAAGCGGGTCATTGGCTCCGTCGGATGTAGACTCCATCCCGACCGCCTCCACCCCTCGCGACACCGAGGACGCCGAGGTGGGATCCCAAGAAGGACCCATCGGGGAGGCTCGGGGCGCCGCAAGGCGCCCTCCGGACTTTGCGCCGACTCCAAATCAGAACCCGCAGTGGTTCCGGAGTCCGCCGCGGCCCCTTCGAACGAAGGGCAAGACCGTGACGCCGGCGGCTTCCGTCCAACCGGAGGCACCGGGCAATTTGTTGGAAGCGCTGCAGAGCGCTTCCATCAAGGAAGAACACCGCACTATTATGAGTGCGGTGATTCAGAAGGTGCAGCTTGCCAAGGGCGGGCTGACCGAAGCTCGCAGAGCCTTCTATCGTGCTTTGAGGTAAGAAGTTAAAATATGCAATGTAATACCGCATAGACAGTAGCCCCGATGCTCGGTTCGGTGTTCGGAAAGAAAAGCCGGACCGAGGATCTGAAAAAGAAGATATACGCAGGGTTGCTAAAAATTATGTCAATATGGGTTGCAGGCTGCGCTGCTGACCTCTGCCAGACCGATCATGGAGGTTGGTGCTTTGAAGCAGAGTCGAGCGGTCCGAGCAAGAGCTCGGCCGCGCCAGAAGCAGCTCCAGGACAAAGAAGGTGAGTAACACCACTTTGAACTTGTACCTTCTGTAAAAGGATTTAGGTTGCAACGAAAAATAACAAGGATAACATGTGTACTGCAGGGGCCACGAACGAGGTGGCAACCCTGAAGGAGGCCGTGTCTGCGGCTGAACGCAATGCGGCCACGGAACGGGCAGAGCGAGAAAAGCAAGAGGCGCGGGTGGCGGTGGTTCAGCAAGAGCTCCAGGCTCTCATGGAAAAGCATGAGAGTTTGGAGCGTGACTCAAAGACTCGAGAGTCCGAGCTTGCCTCGGCCCTCGAAAGTGCCAAAACTGCCAAGGCCGATGCCCATAAGTCCCTTCAGGAGATTGAGTTGATGAGGAAGATAGCGGCGGGTAAGGCATTTTTCATGCAAAGCAAGCATGTGAATGTAAATTACGTGTTTCTTACCCGAATTCGAGCTCTCGAGGGTGTTTGCAGATCTGCCTCAGGCGTGTCTCGATGTCGCCGCATTCTACCGAGCCGAGGAGGGAGCTCAACGGAGAAGGTCTTCTAGTCTCAAGATGCCGAGGCCGCCATCCGGTGCCCCTAGCGACCAGTGAAGCAGCTGGTCGAGCTTCACAAGGTGGCCGAGCAGGCCATGAAGGGCCTCATAGTCCGGTGTGGCCTCGGAGAGGCCATGCCAGGAGCTACTTCGCCTCGTCGACGGCTGGTGGATGCGTGCCCCTGGGTGGAGGTTATCAAGCGCTCCGCCTGTATTGAAGGTGCTCGTCGGGCCCTTGCCCGCGCAAAGGTGCATTGGGGCAAGCTGGATGCGGAGAAGCTAATCACTGACGCGCCACCAGCGGGCAAGGAATATCGTACGCCCGAGATGTACTATAAGACTGTCCTGAAGGGCGCCCGCAAGATTGCGGATGAGTGCCCCAGGGATGTAATTATTGAGTAAATTCGCAATGTGTTATCCTGTGCGCTGAAAACTTTGTTCATATGCGCTAAGCAACAATTGTTAATTTAAAATATTACCTTCTGTGCGGCCGTTTATTAAATCTGAGAGATGGCAAGTCGTCGGCTTCAGCCCCCATGCCACGAGTGCTGGGGTGTTCGGGATAAACTTGAGCACTCTTGTTCCCATTTTGGGTCCATCTAGGAGGCGCCAACACAACGAACAAGGCAACCGGACTTATAGTGCTTGAACACTCTCACTTAGCCATAGAATTCTATAATTTTAAATTTCGTGAAGCCCCTAGTATTCGGAGGACCAATTGGGGCGCTATCCACGCCTTCGTCGGACATTATCCGAACTTCGCTCGAGCGGCGAGGTCTTTAAGGACCCGAAAGGACCTCTCGAACAGCGACCAGTCTCGCCTTATCATGACAGTCAGTTTTAGCTTTCTCCATCGAGGCGTTAACCCGCTCAACCGGGCGCAATCGCAGTGGTTCTCCCAGTCTACCTTAGCCGATAGAACGGAACGTAAGGTGCCAAACATGGGAGCCGGGCAAACCCAACTATTGACCCAAGACATGATTCGAGTCGATTCATATAATGCTATAAGTTCGGGGTGCCGCACTTGTGAAAGTGTTCGGACTTTATCACACCATAATGCGGAGAACATAAGCCCCTGGTGTATTTGGCCGTACCAAAATGTACGGGTGCAACATGTCGTAAATGAACATATATATATATATATATATATATATATATATATAAGGTAATACAATTATGGGCAAAAAGTGCTGCATTTTATTCGAGAAGATATGCTATGAGTGCGTAATGATACAAATAGTGCGGAAAGCAAGGGATGGGACGAATTAAAGGCGTCTCCCTCCAGGGGTAGGCCGCGGAATGTTGTATTTAACAAATTTAATGCTCGTGATGGAGACCACCTGAGTGTTCATCGCGGCCTTTGTCCTTCCCTGGCTGTTGCATCATGAGTTCGGCAGGTTCGCCACCGGACAGAGTTCTGTATAAAAAAGAGAGAAATAAAAGAAAAAAGAGCGACACACTTGGGAGCCCCTGGTGTGGTCGAACCGCACTCTGGGTTTGTTGTGGTTGTGCCTTTCCCCCTATGCCCATGGTATCTCCAGGGCGTAATTATGTACGTGGAGAGTTTGTCTCACAATTTTGCGAGGGCTGGGGTTGAGGCCGCATTGCTACGCGTGATCGGAACGTGCCGTGGTCTTGGTTGATGTTGCTCGGCGCGTTTGGCGTGTCCGGTCGCTTAACGGCCGGACTCGAAAATTGCCTTAAAAGGCTGCTCAGACTTCTGCCGCAAGAGCATTGTATGTTCCTCCGCTCGGAGGAGCGCCCGTGTTTCCATTGACCGTGATGACTCCACGAGGGCCTGGCATCTTGAGCTTAAGGTATGCATAATGCGGCACCGCGTTGAATTTTGTGAACGCGGTTCGCCCGAGCAGAGCGTGATAGTCGCTGCGGAACGGGACTATGTCGAAGATTAACTCCTCGCTCCGGAAATTATCCGGGGATCCGAAGACCACTTCGAGTAATCGAGCCAGTATAATTGGCCTCGACACCTGGTATGACGCCTTTGAAGGTTGTCTTTGTAGGTTTAATCCTTGAAGGGTCTATGCCCATCTTGCGCCTTGTATCCCGATAAAGCAGGTTCAGCTCGCCGCCGTCCATCGGGACACTCGTGAGGTGAAATCCATCTATGATTGGGTCTAAAACCAATGTGGCGAATCCGCCATGGCGGATATTGGTCGGATGGTCTCTTCGATCGAAAGTGATCGGGCAAGAGGACCATGGGTTGAACTTTGGGGCGATCGCTCCATCGCAGATACGCCCCTTAGTGCACGCTATGCTCCCTCTTGGGGATATGCGCTGCGTATATCATGTTTACCGTCCGAACTTGAGGGGGAATCCTTTGTCCTCTGTTGTTCGGGCGGCGGGTCTCTTCCTCGCCATCGCTGTGTAGCCCCTTGTCACTGTTTTCGGCGATTAATTTGCTGCTGCTTGAATACCCAACAATCTCTGTTGGTGTGGTTAGCTGGCTTTTCGGGGGTTCCATGTATTTGCCAGGAGCGGTCGAGTATTCGGTCCAAATTGGACGGGCCCGGAGTGGTTCTTTTGAATGGCTTCTTCCGTTGACCGGGCTTGGAGCCTCGGAATCCGGTGTTGACTGCTGTATCCTCATTGCTGTCGCCGTTAATGTGGCGTTTGTTTTTGTTTCGACGCAACCTGCCATCGCGGTTCTTGGTATCCGGACTGCCAGCGTTTTTGCTGAAGTTGTTGCTGCGAGCTAGCCAGCTATCCTCTCCCGCACAGAAGCGGGTCATGAGTGATGTGAGGGCTGCCATGGATTTCGGCTTCTCCTGTCCTAGGTGCCGGGCCAGCCACTCGTCGCGGATGTTATGTTTGAAGGCAGCGAGTGCCTCTGCATCCGGACAATCGATGATTTGATTTTTCTTTGTTAAGAACCATGTCCGAATTGCCCGGCCGATTAAATCTCGCTGCTGGATTATGTGGCTTAGGTCATCGCGTCCGTGGTCGCACATACGCGCCTCGAAATTGTTGAGGAATGCGGCTTCCGTGTCTTCCCAAAGATCCAATTGACTCTGCGGGCAGGCTGTTAAGCCAATGCCGAGCTGGTCCTTTAAGCTTGAGCGGGAGATATTTGATGGCGTGAAGATTGCCGCCATGGGCCATATGTATATGGAGGAGATAATCCTCAATCCAAACCGCTGGGTCTGTTGTGCCATCGTAGGATTCGATATTAACAGGTTTAAACCCTTGAGGATTTGATGATCCATTACTTCGTCGGTGAAGCATAGAGGGTGTCTTGGCGCCTCAGATTGAGCAATATCGCGACGTAGCTCAAGAGAGCGTTGGCTGCTGTGTTCGCCCGGCGGAGTAGTTGTGTCCGCGCGACGGTATTCGCTGTGGGTCTTGGGGCGCCCACGTGATCCATAGATAGATCTGGATTGTCTTTCCTTGTCCTCCAATATATCTCGCAAGTCCGCGCGCGTTCCCCGTGGCTTCATGCTTTTGAGCGATGCCGGGTGCGGTTTTGGTGGAGGGCTTGCACGCCTCTCTGTCGCGCCACGAGGTGGTCGGTCTGCCGACAGCGCTGGTGATGCAGGTTTGTACGCTTCCTCCTCTAATCGGGGAGCAACTTGCGTTTTGGGTAACTTTTGAGGGGCGTTCGAGTTCATACTCTTGCCGCGAGGACCTCGGTCCATCTGTCGGCCAGTAGGTCTTGATCAGCTTGAAGCTGTTGCTGCTTTTTCTTTAGGCTGTTTGCAGTGGCCATTAGCCCGCGTCTCAAACGCTCTTCTTCGACGGATCCTCGTGCACGACGAATTAAGTCGTCGTCGAGGCTTGCCTCGTCTCCGAGAGGAGGTAAGTAATTGTCATCCTCGACCTCTTAAATGCCGCCGCCTCTCGTGAGGGCTTGCTTCTCCTCCTCCTGCGCTGGATCGTCCCCGAGGGAGTTGTCTTCGCACTTTCGGGGTGTTATTATCTCCGTGCGGAATCTCCATTCTTGCCGTGGCGGGATTTAGAGCGGCGGCGCCGACGTCGGCGCTTGGGCTGTTTCTTTAAGGAATCGGCCTCCGTTGCTTCCTCGCCGTCCCCATCTTTTGGGGTGTCCACCATGTATATGTCGATGACGAGGTGGTTTTCCAAAGTGTCCCGTAGGCACCGGTTCTTAGTAGTCTCCGCATCGCCGTCCATACCGTCGATGTCTTCGGAGTCGTAGTCGAGTACGTCGGTTAAATCGTCGACGGTGGCTACGAAGTGGGTGGTGGGTGGGCTCTGAATTTCTTTGTCGTCCGCGTCCCAACCATCCTGGCCGTAGTTCGGCCAGGGTTCTCCGGATAGCGAGAGATGCTTCAGTGAATTTATGATATCGCCAAAGGGCGAGTGCTTAAAGATGTCCGCAGCGGTGAATTCCATGATCGGTACCCAATCGGATTCGACTGGCAGGTGCGCAGGATGTTCGTAGTCCGGCAGGGAGTCCGGCACCTCGGAGTCATGAGCTTTATGCGGGAGAAGGTAAGTGTTCGGCTCTATCGCCGTAGAAGTTGCAGCTCCCGAGGCGGTGTCCAGCCATCCGTCCTCGATCCGAGCGATCGGCTCCGGACTATGGGTCGGAGCGGATTCGTGTGCGGCCTCCAAGGTGCTGTCCGGCGGCAGAGTTAGGTCATGCCCATCGTGACAGCGCGGCATGCTCGGCTGTGGCTCAGATCCATCGAAGATCAAGTCTCCGCGGATATCGGCCGTGAAGTTTAGGCTTCCAAACCTGACCTGACGGCCAGGGGCGTAGCTTTCGATCTGCTCCAGATGGCCAAGTGAGTTGGCCCGCAGTGCGAAGCCGCCAATCTGAAGATCTGTCCGGGAGAAAAGTCTCACCCAGACTGCGTCGTTATCGATTGAAGAGGCCATCACGCCTATCGGTGACGACACAGGGGGAACTCTCAATAAAAGCACCAATGTCGGTGTCAAAACCGGCGGATCTCGGTAGGGGGTCCTGAACTGTGCGTCTAGGCGGATGGTAACAGGAGACAAGGGACACGATGTTTTACCCAGGTTTGGGCCCTCTTGATGGAGGTAAAACCCTACGTCCTGCTCGATTGATATTGATATTGTGGATGTTTACAAGAGTGGATCTACCACGAGATCAAGGAGGCTAAACCCTAGAAGCTAGCCTATGGTATGATTGTAAGGGTTGTTGATGTTGTCCTACGGACTAGAGCCATCCGGTTTATATAGACACCGGAGAGGGCTAGGGTTACATAGAGTCGGTTACAATGGTAGGAGATCTACATATCCGTATCGCCAAGCTTGCCTTCCACGCCAAGGAAAGTCCCATCCGGACACGGGGCGAAGCCTTCAATCTTGTATCTTCATAGTCTTGGAGTCCGGTCGATGATGATAGTCCGGCCAATGATAGTTCGGCTGATGATGGTAGTCCGGCTATCCGGACACCCCCTAATCCGGGACTCCCTCAGCCTGGATTTCCATGATCTAGCACCGAACTTCATCCTCAACATCTCGGCGTTTATCGTCGTGTGCGAGGCCTTCCTCTGCATCCAGCCCCACTTCGGCTTGTGGCTTAAGACCTTCAATGTCAAGCCGAAGGTAGTGAAGGGCACTCAAGCGGAGTGCGGAGGCGCCATGTTGGGCAAGATGCCCAATGTCCTTTGGTTCGAAGGGGCCTTCGTGGAATCCGTCAAGGGGTGGCAATCGGGTGGTTCTATATCACCGAGCCGCGTGACCCTACATGGGCGGCGGCCCCCGAGTTCAGATCTGGTATCCCCACGCAGCTCACCTCCTGGAAAGAGAAGGGCTTGCTGTGGGGTAGTTCGGAGGAGCTGACGGGACTCCAAGCCTGTATCCAAAAGCTGGTGAAGAAGCTCAGGCTGGTTAACGTGGTCCAAGTCATGCTCGTCCGCCGGATTCTCCCATGCCAAGAGCGGGCATTCAATCTATGGGAGTTCGATCCGGAACAGCACCACGCGCTGAGCAAGCTCTTCGACACGACGTAGGAAGGCGCCTGGAGGGTGCTGTTCAAGGCGCGCCGGCCCCGCATCCGCGATCAAGACCGCGGATTTCGCCGCAGCGCCAGCCAACGAGGTAAGTGATTCTACCCTTTACGGACACTCGCTTTTCATAGTTTGACTCTATGCGGTTTTAATTTCCCTTTTCCTTTGACAGGACTGGATGAGGAAGGCGGAGCAGATTACCCGTCCGGCTCCTATGCCGAAAATCCAGAGACGCCTGCCTAGCGGGGCTGCTGGTTCCGCACCGCACGGTGCCGGAGAAGAGGGCCAAGAAGGAGGCCACGGGTGCTCGAAGAGTTCCCATTTTTAGGTGTCCGACGACTCGGGCGGACTCTCCCCAAAACGAGGAGGAGGAAGAGGACTCTCTCCTAGAGGAGGGAGAGAGAAAGAGGAAGGCCCCCCCCCACAAGGGAGGCCGAAGGGTCCAAGAGGGGAAGGACTATTCCCCCGGACAGCTCCGCCAACGTCAACATTGGCGAGGAAGAATGGCCTTCAAGGGCCAGGCCTCCGGCGAGATCGTAAGTATCCGGATTCCTGAATGATTTATAATTTCTTTTTCTGTGTCACATAGTGTCATTCTGATGCCGCATGCTGCCTGTAGTCCGGCCAGTGATGATCTCCCCGCTTCATCGAGCGGGTCGTTGGCTCCGTCGGATGTAGACTCCATCCCGACCGCCTCCACCCCTCGCGACACCGAGGACGCCGAGGTGGGATCCCAAGAAGGGACCCATCAGGGGGAGGCTCCGGAGGCGCCGCAAGGCGTCCTCCCGGACTTTGCGCCGGACTCCAAATCAGAACCCGCAGTGGTTCCGGAGTCCGGCCGGCGGCCCCTTCGAACGAAGGGCAAGACCGTGACGCCGACGGCTTCCGTCCAACCGGAGGCGCCGGGCAATTTGTTGGAAGCGCTGCAGAGTGCTTCCATCGAGGAAGAACACCGCACTATTATGAGTGCGGTGATTCAGAAGGTGCAGCTCGCCAAGGGCGGGCTGACCGACGCCTGCAGTAGCCTTCTATCAGGCTTTGAGGTAAGAAGTTAAAAATATGCAGTGTAATACCGCATAGACAGTAGCCCCTGATGCTCGGTTCAGTGTTCGGAAAGAAAATCCGGACTGAGGATCTGAATAAAGAAGATATACGCAGGGTTGCTAAAAAATTATGTCAATATGGGTTGCAGGCTGCGCTGCTGACCTCTGCCGCACTGACTGCGGAGGTTGGTGCTTTGAAGCAGGAGCTCGAGCGGTCCGAGCAAGAGCTCGGCCGCGCCAGGAAGCAGCTCCAGGACAAAGAAGGTGAGTAACACCACTTTGAACTTGTACCTTACAGAAAAGGATTTAGGTTGTAACGAAAAATAACAAGGATAACATGTGTACTGCAGGGGCCACGAACGAGGTGGCAACCCTGAAGGAGGCCGTGTCCGCGGCCGAACGCAATGCGGCCACGAAACGGGAAGAGCGAGAAAAGCAAGAGGCGCGGGTGGCGGTGGTTCAGCAAGAGCTCCAGGCTAAAGACTCGAGAGTCCGAGCTTGCCTCGGCTCTCGAAAGTGCCAAAACTGCCAAGGCCGATGCCCATAAGTCCCTTCAGGAGATTGAGTTGATGAGGAAGATAGCGGCGGGTAAGGCATTTTTCATGCAAAGCAAGCATGTGAATGTAAATTACGTGTTACTTACCCGAATTTGGAGCTCTCCAGGGGCGTTTGCAGATCTGCCTTGCAGCGTGTTTGATGCCGCCACATTCTACCGAGCCGAGGAGGGGAGCTCAACGGAGAAGGTCTTCTGGTCTCAGTATGCTGAGGCCGGCCATCCGGTGCCCCCTAGCGACCAGCTGAAGCAGCTGGTCGAGCTTTACAAGGTGGCCGAGCAGGCCATGAAGGGCCTCATAGTCCGGCTATGGCCTGGAGAGGCCATGCCTGGGAGCTACTTCGGCCTCGTTCGACGGCTGGTGGATGCGTGCCCCTGGGTGGAGGTTATCAAGCGCTCCGCCTGTATTGAAGGTGCTCGTCTGGCCCTTGCCCGCGCAAAGGTGCATTGGGGCAAGCTGGATGCGGAGAAGCTAATCACCGACGCGCCACCAACGGGCAAGGAATATCGTACGCCCGAGATGTATAATAAGACTGTCCTGAAGGGCGCCCGCAAGATTGCGGATGAGTGCCCCAGGGATGTAATTTTTGAGTAAATTCGCAATGTGTTATCCTGTGCGCTGAAAACTTTGTTCATATGCGCTAAGCAATGCTTGTTAATTTAAAATATTACCTTCAGGCGGCCGCTTATTAAATCTGAGAGATGGCAAGTCGTCGGCTTCAGCCCCCATGCCACGAGTCTGGGGTGTTCGGGATAAACTTGAGCACTCTTGTTCCCATTTTGGGTCCATCTAGGAGGCGCCAACACAACGAACCAGGCAACCGGACTTATAGTGCTTGAACACTCTCACTTAGCCATAGAATTCTATAATTTTAAATTTTGGCGAAGCCCCTAGTATTCGGAGGACCGAATTGGGGTGCTATCCACGCCTTCGCCGGACATTATCCGAACTTCGCTCAAGCGGCGTAGGTCTTTAAGGACCCGAAGGACCTCTCGAACAGCGACCAGTCTCGCCTTATCATGACAGTCAGTTTAGCTTTCTCCATCGAGGCGTTAACCCGGCTCAACCGGGGCGCAATCGCAGTGGTTCTCCTAATGCTACCTTAGCCGATAGAACGGAACGTAAGGTGCCAAACATGGGAGCCGGGCAAACCCAACTATTGACCCAAGACATGATTCGAGCCGATTCATATAATGCTATAAGTTCGGGTGCCGCACTTGTGAAAGTGTTCGGACTTTATCACACCATAATGCGGAGAACATAAGCCCTTGGTGTATTTGGCCGTACCAAAATGTACGGGTGCAACATGTCGTAAATGAACATATATATATAAGGTAATACATTTATGGGCAAAAAGTGCTGCATTTTATTCGAGAAGATATGCTATGAGTGCGTAATGATACAAATAGTGCGGAAAGCAAGGGATGGGACGAATTAAAGGCGTCTCCCTCCAGGGGTAGGCCGCGGAATGTTGTATTTAACAAATTTAATGCTCGTGATGGAGACCACCTGAGTGTTCGTCGCGGCCTTTGTCCTTCCCTGGCTTTTGCATCATGAGTTCGGCAGGTTCGCCGCCGGACAGAGTTCTGTATAAAAAAGAGATAAATAAAAGAAAAAAGAGCGACACACTTGGGAGCCCCTGGTGTGGTCGAACCGCACTCTGGGTTTGTTGTGGTTGTGACTTTCCCCCTATGCCCATGGTATCTCCAGGGCGTAATTATGTACTTGGAGAGTTTGTCTCACAATTTTGCGAGGGCTGGGGTTGAGGCCGCATTGCTACGCGTGCTCGGAACGTGCCAGGTGGTCTTGGTTGATGTTGCTCCGGGCGCGTTTGGCCGTGTCCGGTCGTTTAACGGCCGGACTCGAAAATTGCCTTAAAAGGCTGCTCTGTACTTCTGCCGCGAGAGCCGCTGTATGTTCCTCCGTTCGGAGGGAGCGTTCCGTGTTTCCATTGACCGTGATGACCTGGTATGACGCCTTTGAAAGTTGTGTCCGGCGCGACGGTATTCGTCGTGGGTCTTGGGGCACCCACGTGATCCATAGATAGATCTGGATTGTCTTTCCTTGTCCTCCAATATATCTCGCAAGTCCGGCGCGTTCCCCCGTGGCTTCATGCTTTTTGAGCGATGCCGGGGTACGGTTTTGGTGGAGGGCTTGCACGCCTCTCTGTCGCGCCACGAGGTGGTCGGTCTGCCAGACAGCGCTGGTGATGCAGGTTTGTACGCTTCCTCCTCTAATCGGGGGAGCAACTTGCGTTTTGGGTAACTTTTGGAGGGGCGTTCGAGTTCATACTCTTCGGCCGCGAGGACCTCGGTCCATCTGTCGGCCAGTAGGTCTTGATCAGCTTGAAGCTGTTGCTGCTTTTTCTTTAGGCTGTTTGCAGTGGCCATTAGCCTGCGTCTGAAACGTTCTTGTTCGACGGGATCCTCAGGCACGACGAATTCGTCGTCGTCGAGACTTGCCTCGTCTCCGGAGGGAGGTAAGTAATTGTCATCCTCGACCTCTTCGTCTGCCGCCCTCTCATGAGGGCTTGCTTCTGCCTCCTCCTGCGCTGGATCGTCTTTGGAGGGAGTTGTCTTCGGCACTTTCTGGGGTGTTATTATCTCCTGTGCCGGAATCTCCATTCTTGCCGTGGCGGGATTTAGAGCGGCGCCGCTGACATCGGCGCTTGGGCTGTTTCTTTAAGGAATCGGCCTCCGTTGCTTCCTCGCCGTCCCCATCTTTTGGGGTGTCCACCATGTATATGTCGTATGATGAGGTGGTCTTCCGTGTCTGTAGGCACTTGGTTCTTGGTAGTCTCCGGCATCGTCGTCCATACCGTCGATGTCTTCGTCGTCGGTCGAGTCGTCGGTTAAATCGTCGACGGTGGCTACGAAGTGGGTGGTGGGTGGGCTCTGAATTTCTTCGTCGTCCGCGTCCCAACCATCCTGGCCGTAGTTCGGCCAGGGTTCTCTGGATAGCGAGAGATGCTTCAGTGAATTTATGATATTGCCGAAGGGCGAGTGCTGAAAGATGTCCGCAGCGGTGAATTCCATGATCGGCGCCCAATCGGATTCGACTGGCAGGGGCATAGGAGGTTTGGAGTCCGGCACCTCGGAGTCATGAGCTTTATGCGGGACAAGGTAAGTGTTCGGCTCTATCGCCGTAGAAGTTGCAGCTCCCGAGGCGGTGTCTAGCCATCCGTCCTCGATCCGAGCGATCGGCTCCGGACTATGTGTCAGAGCGGATTCGTGTGCGGCCTCCAAGGTGCTGTCCGGCGGCAGAGTTAGGTCATGCCCATCGTGACAGCGCGGCACGCTCGGCTGTGGCTCAGATCCATCGAAGATCAAGTCTCCGCGGATATCAGCCCTGAAGTTTAGGCTTCCAAACCTGACCTGACGGCCAGGGGCGTAGCTTTCGATCTGCTCCAGATGGCCAAGTGAGTTGGCCCGCAGTGCGAAGCCGCCTAATACGAAGATCTGCCTGGGGAGAAAAGTCCCACCCAGGACTGCGTCGTTATTGATTGAAGAGGCCATCACGCCTATCGGTGACGACACAGAGGAACTCTCAATGAAAGCACCAATGTCGGTGTCAAAACTGGCGGATCTCGGGTAGGGGGTCCCGAACTGTTCGTCTAGGCGGATGGTAACAGGAGACAAGGGACACGATGTTTTACCCAGGTTCGAGCCCTCCTGATGGAGGTAAAACCCTACGTCCTGCTCGATTGATATTGATATTGTGGATGTTTACAAGAGTGGATCTACCACGAGATCAAGGAGGCTAAACCCTAGAAGCTAGCCTATGGTATGATTGTAAGGGTTGTTCATGTTGTCCTACGTACTAGAGCCATCCGGTTTATATAGACACCGGAGAGGGCTAGGGTTACATAGAGTCGGTTACAATGGTAGGAGATCTACATATCCGTATCGCCAAGCTTGCCTTCCACGCCAAGGAAAGTCCCATCCGGACACGGGGCGAAGTCTTCAATCTTGTATCTTCATAGTCTTGGAGTCCGGTCGATGATGATAGTCCGGCCAATGATAGTTCGGCTGATGATGGTAGTCCGGCTATCCGGACACCCCCTAATCCGGGACTCCCTCAGGGAGCGCAAGTGAGCACTAAGGGACGTCTACGTGGTAGAGCCAGTCACCCGAAAATTCAATCCGTGGTCGTCATTCCCGATCACCTTCAATCGTCGAGATCACCCAACTAGTATCCGCCATGGCGGTTCGGCCGCACTGGTCCTGGACCCAATCATCGACCTATTTCACCTAACACGAGTCCTAATGGACGGTGGTAGCAGCCTCAACCTGCTCTATCAGGATACAATGCGGAAGATGGGCATTAATCCCTCACGAATCAAACCCACAAATACTACCTTTAAAGGAGTCATACCAGGCGTAGATGCCCGTTGTACGGGCTCAATCACGCTGGAGGTGGTCTTCGGTTCTCCGGATAACTTCCGAAGCGAAGATTTAAATCTTCGATATCGTCCCTTTCCGCAGCGGCTACCACGCACTGCTCAGACCAACCGCGTTTGCTAGATTCAACGCAGTACCACACTATGCTTATCTCAAGCTCAAGATTGTAGTTCGGCTACACCAATCCCAGACTCACTGATATCTTTACTATTTCCTTGTTTTTTTCCAGGTATCTTTTATACAGGCCTCCTCCGATGGCCTGATTAGCGGTCCTGTCAAAGGACAAGTACACCAGATTGGCGCAGAGCAATGGCACACAGGGGAAGCCCTAGAGGACAATCCAACGACTACTCTAGCTGTTTTTCAGTACCCAAATGCAGCTCTCCTCTGGTTCTGGCATGTTAAATAGCCGGTTGCTTATCGCATTATTTGTATAAATGTGCTTTGACACATTAACCCAACTATAATGGAAACAGTTTACGGCCCAAGTCAAGGGGCCCGAGATACTACCTCTACTCTTTTTCTGTTTCCCGTTGCCATTGATTACTTATATCCTCGCACCCGTGCACTTTGGTATGTTTCATATTCGCCAGGGGTTCCCTATCGCCCCATCATACAGCAACAAAGTCCGAACACTTCTTATAGATAAGTTTGGCACCCCGAATTTAGCATTATATGCATTAGCTCCGAATCATGTCTTTGGTCAATAGTTGGGTTGCCCGGCTCCTGTGCTTGCTACCCTACGTTCCGCTACATCGGCTAGGGTAGTAAAGGGAGAACTACTGTGATGGTCTAAACCGGATGAGCACCTCAGTAGAGAAAGCCGAAAACTGACTGTCATGATGCGGCGAGAGCCGGTCAGCTGTTTGGAGGTTACAAATCGTTGGAGATTTTTTCCGCATTTCGCGAAGGATCGATACTTCCGGATCAGACGCTGACAACACTCTCGTTCGTATACCAGGGGCCGTGCCTATGTTTTATTATAAAACTCCTGTGGCTAAGTGAGGGCGTTTAAGCCGCATAGTCTGATTGCCTGGTTCGTTGCACTAAACAACTCCTTCAAGGACCATATAATTGGATCAAGATTGTTTAGATTCCATCCCGAACACCTCCGTACCACCTACGTGAGGGTAGAAGCCGACGACTGGTCAACCCTCAGATTCCATACAACATGGCCGCACAGGAGGAAACAATCAAAACATAACAAACATTATATTACAAACCAGATTTGTTTTCATCATACAAGGCAAAGACAAAAAATGAGTGTCTTCATTCGAAAATAATGTCCTGCCCGCACTACGCTGCTGCAAGTCAAGACCCCTCCAGGACATCCGCAAAATATCGCTCAGGTGTGCGGTGCTCCTTGCCCTCCGGCGGCCCCTTGGCCACCTCGACGGCTGATGTCTACTATGCAACCTTCTTCTTGTAGACGTTGTTGGGCCTCCAAGTGCAAAGGTTTGTAGGACAGTAGCAAATTTCCCTCAAGTGGATGACCTAAGGTTTATCAATCCGTGGGAGGCGTAGGATGAAGATGGTCTCTCTCAAGCAACCCTGCAACCAAATAACAAAGATTCTCTTGTGTCCCCAACATACCCAATACAATGGTAAATTGTATAGGTGCACTAGTTCGGCGAAGAGATGGTGATACAAGTGCAATATGGATGGTAGATAAAGGTTTTTGTAATCTGAAAATATAAAAACAGCAAGGTAGCAAGTGGTAAAAGTGAGCGTAAATGGTATTGCAATGCTAGGAAACAAGGCCTAGGGTTCATACTTTCACTAGTGCAAGTTTTCTCAACAATAATAACATAATTGGATCATATAACTATCCCTCAACATGCAACAAAGATTCACTCCAAAGTCACTAATAGTGGAGAACAAACAAAGAGATTATGGTAGGGTACGAAACCACCTCAAAGTTATTCTTTCCAATCAATCCGTTGGGCTATTCCTATAAGTGTCACAAACAGCCCTAGAGTTCGTACTAGAATAACACCTTAAGACACAAATCAACCAAAACCCTAATGTCACATCAAGTATCCGTGGGTATGATTATACGATATGCATCACACAATCTCAGATTCATCTATTCAACCAACACATAGAACCTCAAAGAGTGTCCCAAAGTTTCTACCGGAGAGTCAAGACGAAAACGTGTGCCAACCCCTATGCATAAGTTCATGGGCGGAACCCGCAAGTTGATCACCAAAACATACATCAAGTGAATCACGTGATATCCCATTGTCACCAAAGATACGCACGACAAGACATACATCAAGTGTTCTCAAATCATTAAAGCCTCAACCCGATAAGATAACTTCAAAGGGAAAACTCAATCCATTACAAGAGAGTAGAGGGGGAGAAACATCATAAGATCCAACTATAGAAAAGCTCGCGACACATCAAGATCGTGCCAAATCAAGAACACGAGAAAGAGAGATCAAACACATAGCTACTGGTACATACCCTCAGCCCCGAGGGTGAACTACTCCCTCCTCGTCATGGAGAGTGATGTCTACTACAGAACCTTCTTCTTGTAGACGTTGTTGGGCCTCCAAGTGCAGAGGTTTGTAGGACAATAGCAAATTTCCCTCAAGTGGATGACCTAAGGTTTATCGATTCGTGGGAGGCGTAGGATGAAGATGGTCTCTCTCAAGCAACCCTGCAACCAAATAACAAAGAGTCTCTTGTGTCCCCAACACACCCAATACAATGGTAAATTGTATAGGTGCACTAGTTCGGCAAAGAGATGGTGATACAAGTGCAATATGGATGGTAGATATAGCTTTTTGTAATCTGAAAAATATAAAAACAGCAAGGTAACTAATGATAAAAGTGAGCACAAACGTTATTGCAATGCTAGGAAACAAGGCCTGGGTTCATACTTTCACTAGTGCAAGTTCTCTCAACAATAATAACATAATTGGATCATAAAACTATCCCTCAACATGCAATAAAGAGTCACTCCAAAGTCACTAATAGCGGAGAACAAACGAAGAGATTATGGTAGGGTACGAAACCACCTCAAAGTTATTATTTCCAATCAATCCGTTGGGCTATTCCTATAAGTGTCACAAACAGCCCTAGAGTTCGTACTAGAATAACACCTTAAGACACAAATCAACCAAAACCCTAATGTCACCTAGATACTCCAATGTCACCTCAAGTATCCGTTGGTATGATTATACGATATGCATCACACAATCTCATATTCATCTATTCAACCAACACATAGAACCTCAAAGAGTGCCCCAAAGTTTCTACCGGAGAATCAAGACGAAAACGTGTGTCAACCCCTATGCATAAGTTCATGGGCGGAACCCGCAAGTTGATCACCAAAACATACATTAAGTGAGTCACGTGATATCCATTGTCACCACAGATACGCACGGCAAGACATACATCAAGTGTTCTCAAATCATTAAAGACTCAATCCGATAAGATTACTTCAAAGGGAAAACTCAATCCATTACAAGAGAGTAGAGGGGGAGAAGCAATATAAGATCCAACTATAATAGCAAAGCTCGCGATACATCAAGATCGTGCCAAATCAAGAACACGAGAGAGAGAGATCAAACACATAGCTACTGGTACATACCCTCAGCCCCGAGGGTGAACTACTCCCTCCTCGTCATGGAGAGCGCGGGATGATGAAGATGGCCACGGTGAGGATCCCTCCCTCGGCAGTGCCGAACAGGTCCCAATTGGTTTTGGTGGCTACAGAGGCTTGCGGCGGAACTCCCGATCTATTCTGTTCCCAAGTTTTAGGGTATATGGGTATATATAGGAGGAAGAAGTCGTCGGGGAGCCACGAGGGGCCCACGAGGTGGAGGGCGTGCCACAGGGGTGGGTGCGCCCCCTACCTCGTGGCTTCCACGTTTCTTTCTTGACGTGGACTCCAAGTCTCCCGGGCTGCTTTCCTTCTAAAAATAACTTCTCCAGAAGGTTTCATTCCGTTTCGACTCCGTTTGATAGTCATTTTCTTCGAAACACTGAAACAAGGGAAAAACAGAAACTGACACTGGGCTCTGGGTCAATAGGTTAGTCCCAAAAGTAATATAGAAGTGTTTAATAAAGCCCATAAACATCCAAAACATATAATATAATAGCATGGATCAATCAAAAATTATAGATACGTTGGAGACGTATCAGCATCCCCAAGCTTAATTCCTGTTCGTCCTCGAGTAGGTAAATGATAAAAACATAATTTTTGATGTGGAATGCTACTTGGCATAATTTCAATGTAAGTCTTCTTAATTGTGGTATGAATATTCAGATCTAAAAGATTCAAGATAAAAGTTCATATTGACATGAAAACAATAATACTTCAAGCATACTAACAAAGCAATCATATCTTCTCAAAATAACATGGCCAAAGAAAGTTATCCCTACAAAATCATATAGTATGGCTATGCTCTATCTTCACCACACAAAGTATTTAAATCATGCACAACCCCGATGACAAGCCAAGCAATTGTTTCATACTTTTTAAATTCTCAAACTTTTTCAATCTTCACGCAATACATGAGTGTGAGCCATGGACATAGCACTATATGTGGAATAGAATGGTGGTTGTGGAGAAGACAAAAAGGGAGAAGATAGTCTCACATCAACTAGGCGTATCAACGGGCTATGGATATGCCCATCAATAGATATCAATGTGAGTGAGTAGGGATTGCCATGCAACGGATGCACTAGAGCTATAAATGTATGAAAGCTCAACAAAAGAAACTAAGTGGGTGTGCATCCAACTTGCTTGCTCAGGAAGACCTAGGGCATTTTGAGGAAGCCCATCATTGGAATATACAAGCCAAGTTCTATAATGAAAAATTCCCACTAGCATATGGAAGTGACAACATAGGAGACTTTCTATCATGAAGATCATGGTGCTACTTTGAAGCACAAGTGTGGTAAAAGGATAGTAGCATTGTCCCTTCTCTCTTTTTCTCTCATTTTTTATTTTTTTATTTGGGCCTTTCTCTCTTTTTTATGGCCTCTTTTTTTTCTTTTTTTAATTTTTCGTCCGGAGTCTCATCCCGACTTGTGGGGAAATCATAGTCTCCATCATCCTTTCCTCACTGGGACAATGCTCTAATAATGATGATCATCACACTTTTATTTACTTACAACTCAAGAATTACAACTCGATACTTAGAACAAAATATGACTCGATATGAATGCCTCCGGCGGTGTACCAGGATGTGCGATGAATCAAGAGTGACATGTATGAAAGAATTATGAAAGGTGGCTTTGCCACAAATACGATGTCAACTACATGATCATGCAAGCAACATGACAATGATGGAGCGTGTCATAATAAATGGAACGATGGTAAGTTGCATGGCAATATATCTCGGAATGGCTATGGAAATGTCATGATAGGTAGGTATGGTGGCTGTTTTGAGGAAGATATATGGTGGGTGTATGATACCGGTGAAAGGTGCGCGGTATTAGAGAGGCTAGCAATGGTGGAAGGAAGAAAAGTGCGTATAATCCATGTACTCAATATTAGTCATGAAGAACTCATATACTTATTGCAAAAATCTACAAGTTATCGAAGCAAAGTATTACGCACATGCTCCTAGGGGGATAGATTGGTAGGAAAAGACCATCGCTCGTCCCCGACCGCCACTCATAAGGAAGACAATCTATAAATAAATCATGCTCCGACTTCATCACATAACGGTTCACCATACGTGCATGCTACGGGAATCACAAACTTTAGAACAAGTATCTCTCAAATTCACAACTACTCAACTAGCATGACTCTAATATCACCATCTTCATATCTCAAAACAATTATCAAGCATCAAACCTTTGTTAGTATTCAACACACTCATAAGAAAGTTTTTACTAATCTTGAATACCTAGCATATTAGGATTAAGCAAATTACCATGCTGTTTAAGACTCTAAAAATAATCTAAGTGAAGCATGAGAGATCAATAGTTTCTATAAAACAAATCCACCGCCGTGCTCCAAAAGATATAAGTGAAGCACTAGAGCAAACAACAAACCACTCCGAAAGATATAAGTGAAGATCAATGAGTAGTTTAATAATTATGCAACTATGTGAAGACTCTCTAACATATAAGAATTTCAGATCTTGGTATTTTATTCTAACATCAAGCAAAACAAAATAAAATGACATGACGCTCCAAGCAAAACACATATCATGTGGTGAATAAAAATATAGCTCCAAGTAAAGTTACCGATGAACGAAGACGAAAGAGGGGATGCCTTCCGGGGCATACCCAAGCTTAGGATCTTGGTTATCCTTGAATATTACCTTGGGGTGCCTTGGGCATCCCCAAGCTTAGTCTCCTGCCACTCCTTATTCCGTAGTCCGTCGAATCTTTACCCAAAACATGAAAACTTCACAACACAAAACATAACATAAAACTCGTGAGCTCCGTTAGCGAAAGAAAACAAAACACCACTTCAAGGTACTGTAATTAACTCATTCTTTATTTATATTTGTGTTAAACCTACTGTATTCCAACTTCTCTATGGTTTATAAACTATTTTACTAGCCATAGAGTCATCAAAATAAGCAAACAACACACGAAAAACAGAATCTGTCAAAAACAGAACAGTCCGTAGTAATCTGTAACTAACACAAACTTCTTGAACTCCAAAAATTATAAAATAAATTGGTGGACCTGCGGAATTTGTCTAGTAATCATCTGCAAAAATAATCAACTAAATATCAATCTCCAGTAAAAAGTTTTAGCTAATCTCGTAAGCGCTAAAGTTTCTGTTTTTTACAGCATGATCATAAAGACTTCACCCAAGTCTTCCCAAAGGTTCTACTTGACACAAACACTAATTAAAACATAAAACCACATCTAAACAGAATCTAAATGGATTATTTATTCCTAAACAGAACCAAAAAAGCAATAAACTAAAATAAAATTGGGTTGCCTCTCAACAAGCGCTATCGTTTAACGCCCCTAGCTAGGCATGATGATTTCAATGATGCTCACATAAAAGATAAGAATTGAAACATAAAGAGAGCATCATGAAGAATATGACTAGCATATTTAAGTCTAACCCACTTCCTATGCATAGGGATTTTGTGAGCAAACAAATTATGGGAACAAGAATCAACTTGCATAGGAAGGTAAAACAAGCATAACTTCAAAACTTTAAGCACATAGAGAGGAAACTTGATATTATTGCAATTACTACAAGCATATATTCCTCCCTCATAATAATTTTCAGTAGCATCAAGAATGAATTCAACAATATAAACAGCACCTAAAGCATTCTTTTCATGATCTACAAGCATAGAAATTTTACTACTCTCCACATAAGCAAAATTCTTCTCATTAGGAATAGTGGGAGTATCATAAGAGACTTGAATACTATAAATTGTTTCCACATTAAAAGAGTAATGTTCAGAAAAAGGGTAATCATAAACATGACAGGTTTTATAAATATAATCATCACTACTTTTTATAGCATAAGTTTCATCACAATAATCATCATAAGTAGCAACTTTGTTCTCATCATAATCGATTGAAACCTCTTCCGAAATAGTGGATACATCACTAAATAAAGTCATGATCTCTCCAAATCCACTTCCATAATTATCACAATAAGATTCAACATCCTCCAATATTGTGGGATCACTACTTCCTAAAGTTGACACTCTTCCAAACCCACTTTCATCAGTATAATCATCATAAGTAGGAGGCATGCTATCATTATTATAAATTTGCATATCAAAACTTGGGAGACTAAAAATATCATCTTCATTAAACGTAGCATCCCCAAGCTTGGGACAAACATTAATTGCAGCAAATATATTCTCAAAAACATCATCTTCTTCAAACATAGCATCCCCAAGCTTGGTCCTTTTCATATCATAAGCATAATTACTCTCATCATTAATAGTATGGATAGCACCAATAGTATAGCAATTATCACATTCTTCCAAGCAAGTGCCAAAAAGATTTTCAAGATCATAAGAAGTATCATTATCTTCGAAATCATAATCATCACAACAAGCAATAGGCATAACGAGATCATCATCAAGTGCATCATCTTCCACAATTATTTTTGATTCATTTTCATGAGGCACAACAATAATAGGAGCAACATTATTTGGGAGAGATATCTTTTTACCTCTCCTCCTTTTTATTTTCTTCTTCTTCACCACATCATGTGTGGGTTCAATCCTCTTTTTGGAGCTCCTTATTAATGAAATTGGTTGAATAGAAGGCTCCTCCTCGTTACCTGATTCATCATAAGAAATAATAGGAGGATATTGGGAAGTCTCTTCCCTTTCGTTAGTATTCTCTTCATCTTCTATTTGTTTTCTTTTCTATATGTAATTGTCAATATAAGGATTTTCAATGCAATTCACCGCAAAATACATATAAATTTCTTCTAGATCAATATCGAGGAATTTCTCAAGGTTATATTCTGGAATATGCTTAGTTTGACGTTTCATTTCTTCATAACCCAAAATCAAACTAAGTTCATTATGATGTGCAAGGGAAATCAAGTCATCACAATTTTTGGACATGATTCGATCATGAAACAATTTGCATTTGATATTTAAATGACCATGTTCATTGCAAAGTTCACAAGTACGGATAAGATATTTTAAATTTTTAGCACTAACATCTAGCCTTTCTTGTAACCATTTAGTTTATAGATACTTATGCCTCTTGCAATATCTATATTCCCTATATGGTGTGTACTTGCAAACCCAATACACTCCACAAAAATCGACATGCTTATAAGAGATATTTTCATCATGACTAGTGCAATCATCATTAGTACTATGGATATTCAAGGAGTTCATACTAACAACATATAGATTTCTTCTTCTAGCACTTGAGAACAATTTTCCTTTCCATCATACTCACGAAAGATATTAAAAAGATGAAACGTGTGAGGCAAACTCAATTCCATTTTTTTTGTAGTTTTCTTTTATAAACTAAACTAGTGCTAAAACAAGAAACAAAAAGATGTGGTTGCAAGATCTAAACATATACCTTCAAGCACTCACCTCCCCGGCAACGGTGCCAGAAAAGAGCTTGATGTCTACTACACAACCTTCCTCTTGTAGACGTTGTTGGGCCTCCAAGTGCAGAGGTTTGTAGGACAGTAGCAAATTTTCCTCAAGTGGATGACCTAAGGTTTATCAATCCGTGGGCGGCGTAGGATGAAGATGGTCTCTCTCAAGCAACCCCTGCAACCAAATAACAAAGAGTCTCTTGTGTCCCCAACACACCCAATACAATGGTAAATTGTATAGGTGCACTAGTTCGGCGAAGAGATGGTGATACAAGTGCAATATGGATGGTAGATATAGCTTTTTGTAATCTGAAAATATAAAAACAGAAAGGTAACACATGATAAAAGTGAGCACAAACGGTATTGCAATGCTAGGAAACAAGGCCTAGGGTTCATACTTTCACTAGTGCAAGTTCTCTCAACAATAATAACATAATTGGATCATATAACTATCCCTCAACATGCAACAAAGAGTCACTCCAAAGTTACTAATAGCGGAGAACAAACAAAGAGATTATGGTAGGGTACGAAACCACCTCAAAGTTATTCTTTCCAATCAATCCGTTGGGCTATTCCTATAAGTGCCACAAACAGCCCTAGATTCGTACTAGAATAACACCTTAAGACACAAATCAACCAAAACCCTAATGTCACCTAGATACTCCAATGTCACCTCAAGTATCCGTGGGTATGACTATGCGATATGCATCACACAATCTCAGATTCATCTATTCAACTAACACATAGAACCTCAAAGAGTGCCCCAAAGTTTCTACCGAAGAATCAAGACGAAAACGTGTGTCAACCCCTATGCATAAGTTCATGGGCGGAACCCGCAATTTGATCACCAAAACATACATCAAGTGAGTCACATGATATCCCATTGTCACCACAGATAAGCACGGCAAGACATACATCAAGTGTTCTCAAATCATTAAAGACTCAATCCGATAAGATTACTTCAAAGGGAAAACTCAATCCATTACAAGAGAGTAGAGTGGGAGAAGCAATATAAGATCCAACTATAATAGCAAAGCTCGCGATACATCAAGATCGTGCCAAATCAAGAACACGAGAGAGAGAGATCAAACACATAGCTACTGGTACATACCCTCAGCCCCGAGGGTGAACTACTCCCTCCTCGTCATGGAGAGCGCCGGGATGATGAAGATGGCCATCGGTGAGGGATCCCCCTCCGGCAGGGTGCCAGAATAGGGTCCCGATTGGTTTTTGGCGGCTACAGAGGCTTGCGGAGGCGGAACTCCCGATCTATTCTGTTCCCCGAAGTTTTTAGGGTATATGGGTATATATAGGAGGAAGAAGTACGTCAGGGGAGCCACGAGGGGCCCACAAGGGCGGAGGGCGCTACAGGGGGGCGTGGCCCCTACCTCGTGGCTTCCTCGTTTCTTTCTTGACGTGGACTCCAAGTCTCCCGGGTTGCTTTCCTTCTAAAAATAACTTCTCCAGAAGGTTTCATTTGTTTTGACTCCGTTTGATAGTCCTTTTCTTCGAAACACTTTCATTCGTTTTGACTCCGTTTGATAGTCCTTTTCTTCGAAACACTGAAACAAGGGAAAAACAGAAATTGGCACTGGGCTCTGGGTCAATAGGTTAGTCCCAAAAGTAATATAAAAGTGTTTAATAAAGCCCATAAACATCCAAAACATAAAATATAATAGCATGGAACAATCAAAAATTATAGATACGTTGGAGACGTATCAGAGAGCGCCGGGATGATGAAGATGGCCACCGGTGAGGGTTCCCCCCTCCGGCAGGGTGCCGGAACAGGGTCCCGATTGGTTTTTGGTGGCTACAGAGGCTTGCGGCGGTGGAACTCCCGATCTATTCTGTTCCCCGAAGTTTTTAGGGTTTATGGAGATATATAGGCGGAAGAAGTACGTCAGGGGAGCCACGAGGGGCCCACGATGGTGGAGGGCGCGCCCTAGGGGGGGCCCCTACCTCGTTTCTTTCCTGACGCGCACTCCAAGTCCATCGGGTAGCGTTCCTTCCAAAAATAACTTCTCCAGAAGATTTCATTCCGTTTCGACTCCGTTTGATATTCCTTTTCTTCGAAACACTGAAACAAGGGAAAAACAGAACTGCACTGGCTCGGGTCAATAGGTTAGTCCCAAAAATAATATAGAAGTGTTTAATAAAGCCCATAAACATCCAAAACAGATAATATAATAGCATGGAACAATCAAAAGTTATAGATACGTTGGAGACGTACCAGCATCCCCAAGCTTAATTCCTGCTCGTCCTCGAGTAGGTAAATGATAAAAACAGAATTTTTGATGTGGAATGCTACTAGGCATAATTTCAGTGTAATTCTTCTTACTTGTGGCATGAATATTCAGATCCGAAATATTCAAGAAAAAAGTTTAATATTGACATAAAAATAATAATACTTCAAGCATACTAACTAAGCAATCATGTCTTCTCAAAATAACATGGCCAAAGAAAGTTCATCCCTACAAAATCATATAGTTTAGTCATGCTCCATTTTCGTCACACAAGAATGCTCTCATCATGCACAAACCCGATGACAAGCCAAGCAATTGTTTCATACTTTAGTAATCTCAAACTTTATAAACATTCACGCAATACATGAGCGTGAGCCATGGACATAGCACTATGGGTGGAATAGAATATAATGATGGGGGTTATGTGGAGAAGACAAAAAGGAGAAAGTCTTACATCAATGAGGCTAATCAATGAGCTATGGAGATGCCCATCGATTGATGTTAATGCAAGGAGTAGGGATTGCCATGCAACGGATGCACTAGAGCTATAAATGTATGAAAACTCAACAAAAGAAACTAAGTGGGTGTGCATCCAACTTGCTTGCTCACGAAGACCTAGGGCACTTGAGGAGGCGCACTGTTGGAATATACAAGCCAAGTTCTATAATTTAAAATTCCCACTAGTATATGAAAGTGACAACTTAGGAGACTCTCTATCATGAAGATCATGGTGCTACTTTGAAGCACAAGTGTGGTAAAAGGATAGTAGCATTGTCCCTTCTCTCTTGTTCTCTCATTTTTTTGGGCCTTCTCTTTTTTTATGGCCTTTCTCTCTTTTTTTATTTTTTTATTTTACCTCACTTGGGACAATGCTCTAAAAAATGATGATCATCACACTTCTATTTATTTACAACTCAATGATTACAACTCGATATTGGAACAAAGTATGACTCTATATGAATGCCTCCGACAGAGTGCCGGGATATGCAATGAACAAAGAGTGACATGTATGAAAAAATTATGAACGGTGGCTTTGCCACAAATACTATGTCAACTACATGATCATGCTAGCAATATGACAATGATGAATGTGTCATGATAAACGGAATGGTGGAAAGTTGCATGGCAATATATCTCGGAATGGCTATGGAAATGCCATAATAGGTAGGTATGGTGGCTGTTTTGAGGAAGATATAAGGAAGTTTATGTGTGAAAGAGCATATCATATCACGGGGTTTGGATGCACCGACGAAGTTTGCACCAACTCTCAATGTGAGAAAGGGCAATGCACAGTACCGAAGAGGCTAGCAATGGTGGAAAGGTGAGAGTGCGTATAATCCATGGACTCAACATTAGTCATAAAGAACTCACATACTTATTACAAAAATCTACAAGTCATCAAAAACCAAGCACTACGCGCATGCTCCTAGGGGGATAGATTGGTAGGAAAAGACCATCGCTCGTCCCCGACCGCCACTCATAAGGAAGACAATCAAAGAACACCTCATGTTTCAAATTTGTTACATAAAGTTTACAATACGTGCATGCTACGGGACCTGCAAACTTCAACACAAGTATTTCTCAAATTCACAACTACTCAACTAGCACAACTTTAATATCACTACTTCCATATCTCAAAACAATCATCAAGCATCAAACTTCTCTTAGTATTCAACACACTCATAAGAAAGTTTTTACTATTCTTGAATACCTAGCATATTAGGATTAAGAAAATTACCATGCTGTTTAAGACTCTCAAAATAATCTAAGTGAAGAATGAGAGACCAAAAGTTTCTATAAAACAAATCCACCACCTTGCTCTAAAAGATATAAGTGCAGCACTAGAGCAAACGGCAAACTATTCTGAAAGATATAAGTGAAGATCAATGAGTGGTCGAATAATTATGCAACTATGTGAAGACTCTCCCATTTAATAATTTCAGATCTTGGCATTTTATTCAAACAGCAAGCAAAACAAAAGAAAATAAAATGATGCTCCAGGCAAAACACATATCATGTGGTGAATAAAAATATAGCTCCAAGTAAAGTTACCGATGAACGAAGACGAAAGAGGGGGATGCCTTCCGGGGCATCCCCAAGCTTAGGATCTTGGTTGACCTTGAATATTACCTTGAGGTGCCTTGGGCATACCCAAGCTTAGGCTCTTGCCACTTCTTATTCCATAGTCCATCGAATCTTTACCCAAAACTTGAAAACTTCACAACACAAAACTTAACAGAAGATCTCGTGAGCTCCGTTAGCGAAAGAAAACAATACACCACTTCAAGGTACTGTAATGAACTCATTATTTATTTGTATTGGTGTTAAAGTTACTGTATTCCAACTTCTCTATGGTTTATAAATTATTTTACTAGCCATAGATTCATCAAAATAAGCAAACAACACACAAAAACAGAATCTGTCAAAAACAGAACAGTCTGTAGTAATCTGTATCAAACGTATACTTATGGAACTCCAAAAATTCTAAAATAAATTGCTGGACATGAGGAATTTGTCTAGTAATCATCTGAAAAAAGAATCAACTAAATATCAATCTCCAGTAAAAAGTTGAAGCCAATCTCGTGAGCGCTAAAGTTTTTGTTTTTTTTACAGCATGATCATAAAGACTTCACCCAAGTCTTCCCAAAGGTTCTACTTGGCACAAACACTAATTAAAACATAAAACCACATCTAAACAGAAGCTATATGGATTATTTATTCCTAAACAGAACCAAAAAGTAAGAAACTAAAATTAAATTGGGTTGCCTCCCAACAAGTGCTATCGTTTAACGCCCCTAGCTAGGCACGATGATTTCAATGATGCTCACATAAAAGATAAGGACTGAAACATAAAGAGAGCATCATGAAGAATATGAATAGCACATTTAAGTCTAACCCACTTCCTATGCATAGGGATTTTGTGAGCAAACAACTTATGGGAACAACAATCAACTAGCATAGGAAGGCAAAACAAGCATAACTTCAAAACTTTAAGCACATAGAGAGAAACTTGATATTATTGCAATTCCTACAAGCATATGTTCCTCCCTCATAATATTTTCAGTAGCATATTGAATGAATTCAACAATATAACCAGCACCTAAAGCATTATTTTCATGATCTATAAGCATATAATTTTTATTACTCTCCACATAAGCAAATTTATTCTCATGAATAGTAGTGGGAGCAAACTCAACAAAATAACTATCATATGATTGAAAATTAAGATCAAGATGACAAGTTTCATGGTTATCATTATTCTTTAAAGCATACGTGTCATCACAATAATCATCATAGATAGGAGGCATGCTTTCAGAATAGTAAATTTGCTCATCAAAGTTTGGGGGACAAAAAATATCATCTTCATCAGACATAGCTTCCCCAAGCTTGTGGCTTTGTATATCATTAGCATCATGAATATTAAAGGAATTCATACTAAAAAACATTGCAATCTTGCTCATCATACAAATATTTAGTGCCAAACATTCTATAGACATCTTTTTCTAGCACTTGAGCACAATTTTCCTTTCCATCATTCTCACGAAAGAAATTAAAAAGATGAAGCGTATGAGGCAAACTCAATTCCATTTTTTTGGTAGTTTTCTTTTATAACCTAAACTAGTGCGAAAACAAGAAACAAAAAGATTCGATTGCAAGATCTAAAGATATACCTTCAAGCACTCACCTCCCCGGCAACGGCGCCAGAAAAGAGCTTAGTTGACGGGATGTGAGTACCGCTTACCTAGCCTCCCCGGCAACAGCGCCAGAAAAGAGCTTGATGTCTACTACGCAACCTTCTTCTTGTAGACGTTGTTGGGCCTCCAAGTGCAAAGGTTTGTAGGATAGTAGCAAATTTCCCTCAAGTGGATGACCTAAGGTTTATCAATCCGTGGGAGGCGTAGGATGAAGATGGTCTCTCTCAAGCAACCCTGCAACCAAATAACAAAGAGTCTCTTGTGTCCCCAACACACCAAATACAATGGTAAATTGTATAGGTGCACTAGTTCGGCGAAGAGATGGTGATACAAGTGCAATATGGATGGCAGATAAAGGTTTTTGTAATCTGAAAATATAAAAACAGCAAGGTAGCAAGTGGTAAAAGTGAGCGTAAACGGTATTGCAATGCTAGGAAACAAGGCCTAGGGTTCATACTTTCACTAGTGCAAGTTCTCTCAACAATAATAACATAATTGGATCATATAACTATCCCTCAACATGCAACAAAGATTCACTCCAAAGTCACTAATAGTGGAGAACGAACGAAGAGATTATGGTAGGGTACGAAACCACCTCAAAGTTATTCTTTCCATTCAATCCGTTGGGCTATTCCTATAAGTGTCACAAACAGCCCTAGAGTTCGCACTAGAATAACACCTTAAGACACAAATCAACCAAACCCTAATGTCACCTAGATACTCCAATGTCACCTCAAGTATCCGTGGGTATGATTATACGATATGCATCACACAATCTCAGATTCATCTATTCAACCAACACATAGAACCTTAAAGAGTGCCCCAAAGTTTCTACCGGAGAGTCAAGACGAAAACGCGTGCCAACCCCTATGCATATGTTCATGGGCGGAACCCGCAAGTTGATCATGAAAACATACATCAAGTGAATCACGTGATATCCCATTGTAACCACAAATACGCACGACAAGACATACATCAAGTGTTCTCAAATCATTAAAGAATCAATCCGATAAGATAACTTCAAAGGGAAAACTCAATCCATTACAAGAGAGTAGAGGGGGAGAAACATCATAAGATCCAACTATAATAGCAAAGCTCGCGACACATCAAGATCATGCCAAATCAAGAACATGAGAAAGAGAGATCAAACACATAGCTACTGGTACATACCCTCAGTCCCGAGGGTGAACTACTCCCTCCTCGTCATGGAGAGTGCCGGGATGATGAAGATGGCCACCGGTGAGGGTTCCCCCGTCCGGCAGGGTGCCGGAACAGGGTCTCGATTGGTTTTTGTTGGCTACAGAGGCTTGCGGCAGCGGAACTCCCGATCTATTCTGTTCCCCAAAGTTTTTAGGGTATATGGAGATATATAAGCGGAAGAAGTACGTCAGGGGAGCCACGAGGGGCCCACGAGGGTGGAGGGCGCGCCCTAGGGGGATGGCGCCCCCCCTACCTTGTGGCTCCCTCGTTTCTTTCCTGACATGCATTCCAAGTCCTTCGGGTAGCTTTCCTTCCAAAAATAACTTCTCTAGAAGGTTTCATTCCTTTCGACTCCGTTTGATAGTCCTTTTCTTCGAAACACTGAAACAAGGGAAAAACAGGAACTGGCACTGGGCTCTGGGTCAATAGGTTAGTCGCAAAAATAATATAAAAGTGTTTAATAAAGCCCATAAACATCCAAAACAAATAATATAATAGCATGGAACAATCAAAAATTATAGATACGTTGGAGACGTATCAATGGCGTCCATCTTCGCCCACCACATCTTGCAACGAGCGAAGGCCATGCGGGCACCTTCGATACAGACTGATCACTTGACGACGTCTAGCCGCAGACAAGCCTCCATCACCCGCTTCACAAGGCCAAAATAGCTTCTAGGTACAGCTTCGGCTTGCCACATCCGGATTATTAAATCCTTCATGGCCAGTTCGGCCACCCTGTGCAGCTCGACCAACTGTTTCAGTTGATCGGCAAAGGGCACCGGATGTTCTGGCACAACATACTGCGACCAGAACAACTTCTTCGTGGAATTCCCTTCTCCGGCTCGGAAGAACTCCGCAGCATCGGACATGCTGCGTGGCAGATTAGCAAAGGCCCCTGGGCAAGTCCGAACCCGGGTTAGTAAAAGGTACTTCTTCTCCGATACTTGCTTTGCATGTTAAAAGCCTTACCCTCTGCGATCTTCTTGGCCTCCTGGATCTCCTGGAGGGCTCACCAGGCTTCATTCTGTGCGGCCTCCGCGCTCTGGCGAGCTTTTGTAAGTTCAGTCTGTCGAGTCGAAGCCTCGCGCTCCAAGGCCTCACACTTCTTCACCGCATCCTGGAGCTCCTGCTGGACCTCGCCAATCCGGGCCTTGAGCTTCTTACGGGCGGCTTGCTGCTGGATAGCCTTCCCCTCGGCTTTGGTCAGGGCATTTTTCAGGGTCGAGGCAACCCCTACACATATTTTGACACTCCGGTCAATACTCACCACTTACTCTCTCCGAATACACAACAAGTCGTTACTCACCTTGCTTCTTGTGGAGCTGAATCTTCACTTCGCCGAGCTCGTTCTCGGCCCGATCCAACCGCTGCTTCTGTTCAGAGACTTCGGCAGCATGCGAGGTCGCGGACAACAATGACACCTGTTTAATCACATAATTAGTCTCCTACAAAGGGTTGATCCCCTGTCCGGTCTTTCTTTCCGAGCACCGGACAATGTCTCAGGGGCTACTGTCAGCACGGGGTATTCTCTTTTTACATGACTTACCTCAAAACCTGTCAACAAGTTATGGCAGGCCTTGTTTAGTCCGCTCTTGACGGACTGAACTTTCTCGATCACCGTACCCATAAGGATAAGGTGCTCGTCCACAATGGAGGCGCCTCGTAGTGCCTCCATTAGGTTATCCGGTGCCCCTGGTTGGACAGGGGCTCTCGGTGGAATTGGCGCACCCCCTCCTTCGAAGGAAGGCGCGCGCCGGATTCCGGGGCCGTATCGGTCCCCGGGATCATATCTGGCTGAGGGCTGAATTGAATACGTCCCTCTTCGCCAGTCTCCATGGGGATCTCCTCCCCCATGTGTCCGGCAGCGGAGGTCTCGCCTTGCGGCGCCTTCTGGACAGCGTCCTGGGCCCCTCCCCGGCTCGGAGCAGTCCTCCGGGACAACACTTCGCTGTCGTCCTTGGCCTCAGGGGAGTAAGCGGGCGGCGGCGACATACTGGCCATTTCCGCCGAATCCAACGAACCCCCAGATGAGGATCGCTAGATGCTGCCACGGGCCGGACTGCAATGGCACTATTAACCACGTCAAAACAATACAAAGGAGAGGCCGGGTACTACACTTATGTACGGGAGTCATAGTACTTATGATTCGGCCCGAGGCTTAGTGCAGAGGCGTCGCTCCGGACTACTGCCAACGTCCCACGCGGTGTTGACCGCAGGGGCGCCCTTCCCCTTCTTGGGTGTTCCCGCCTCCAGATTCATGGAGGCCCCCCTCTTCTTCTCCTTAGGGGGAGGGTTCTCCTCCTCCTCCTCCTCTTCCTCGTCATCCTCAGGGACGGAGGAATGGGCTTCCTCGTCTTCGGACGTCACGTCCGAAGTGCCCTTGCGACGGGGGCCACTTTTGGCCCCCTTGGCCTTCTTCTTGGCCTTCTTCTCTGGCACCTTATGCGGTGCCGGCACCAGCATCTTCGCCAGGCGCGGGATGACCGGCTCTTCAGGTAGCGGAGCCGGACACTGGATCCGCTTCGCCCTCTCCATCCAATCCTAAAAAAGCAATTACAACCCCAGACATCATCCTCAAAACAATTAAGTAGGGGATACGTCAATAACATACCTCACTGGCGAGGTGTTTGCAATCGTGCCCACGATCTGAATCTGTGGCCGGCGGTTTCTCGTTGCCCTTAAAGAGCAACTTCCAGGCACCTTCGCGAGTGGTTTCAAAGAGCCTCTCTAGAGTTTGGTGCTTCTTCGGATTAAACTCCCACAGAGGGCGACTTCTACGCTGGCACGGGAGGATCCGGCGAACTAGCATCACCTGGATTACATCGACAAGCTTGACGTTCTTGGCTATCATACTTTGAACGCGCGTTTGCAGCGCTATCAGCTCATCGGGCGAACACCAGTTCGGGCTCTTCTCGACCCAGGAGGTGAGTTGCATGGGAGCACCAGAGCGGAATTCGGCAGCTACAGCCCAGGTGGTGCCGCGGGGTTCTGTGATGTAGAACCATTGTTTCGGCCACTCCTTTACAATCTCCACGAAAGTACCTTTCGGCCAGGACACGTTTGACAGCTTACTGACCATGGCTCCCCGCACTCCGCATGCTGGCCATCCACCACCTTCGGCTTCACATTGAAGACATTGAGCCATAGCCCGAAGTGGGGTTTGATGCGGAGGAAGGCCTCTCGCACAATGATAAACGCCGAGATGTTGAGGAAGGAGTTCGGGGACAGATCATGGAAATCTAAACCGTAATAATACATAAGCCCGCGGACGAAGGGGTGGAGCGGGAACCCTAGTCCATGGAAGAAACGAGGGAGGAACACCACCCTCTCGTTGGGCTCTAGCATGGGGACGACTTGTCCCTCGGCCGGAAGACGATGGGCGATTTCCTTCGCCAAGTATCCGGCCGCCCGAAGCTCAGTAATGTCCTCCTCCTTGACGGAGGAGACCATCCACTTGCCCTGACCACCGGATCCGGACATGGTTGAGTGCTAGCTTGAGTGGAAAGGAGACGAGAACTTGGGCGCTGGAGCTCGAGATTGGAAGGGCAGAGACAGAGAGAAGGCGTGAGAGAGGAAGAGGGAATCCTTATCCCCTTATAAAGGCTGTAAATATCGAACGCCTCCCCACTCGCCTTAGAATTCGCCTATTCCCAAAGGCTGTATAAACGGCGCGGTTGGATTACCCATGCCCGCATTGATGAGAATCCCACTATAAGGGGCACAATCTCTGCTTTGACGAGACGTGCCAATGGCAACCGCATCTCGGGACATGGAGTGTCGGGCACGAAACAGTCCGGAATTATGACCGTTTGGACGTGATGTCATGCTACCAAAATTTGTCGGCGGATTGGACTCGTGCAAAATCATATTCTTTCCGTGGTTGTGTATGGTGTGTATGTAACAGGTCCGGATACTATCATCGCGTCCGAAGTCTATCTTGGAGTTCGGATAGAAAGGAACCCGCCTTGCAATGCCAAAGACAATCTGCGCGCCGGACTCCTTGTCATTGAAGCCAGGTTCAGGGGCTACTGAGGGAGTCCTGGACTAAGGGGTCCTTGGGCGTCCGGCCTATTATCTACGGGCCGGACTAATGGGCTGTGAAGACACAAAGGCCAAAGACTGTACCTGTCACTAGTAGAAAAGGGGGCAATGGCCCAGGCCGGGTCAGCCCATTAGTCCCGGTTCTGCCACGAACCGGGACCAATGGAGGTATTTCTCCCGGTTCGTGATCCCAGGGGGCCGGCCGGGGCCTCGTGGGCATTGGTCCCGGTTAAATCTGCCCTATTGGTCCCGGTTGGTGGGACGAACCGGACCAATGGCCTCGCTCCTGGCCCACAATCATTGGTCCCGGTTGGTGGCTTGAACCGAGACCAAAGGCTCCCCTTTAGTCCCGGTTCATGCCACCAACCGGGACAAATGAGGTGCCTATATATACCCCCTCGCGTAAGAGCAAAGCACACTGTTCTGTTTTTTCTGGCGCGAGGGGAGAGGGCTTGTGGTGCTCTAGCTCACCTCCTATGCACACAAGGTGTTCTTGGAATGCCCGAGCCACACTACTTAAGCTTTCTCCTCTCAAGCTCGACCTCCAAGCTCCATTTTCCTCAATATTTGTCTAGGTTTAGCGGTCCGTCACGCCTCGTCCCTGTCTTCACCGCCGATCACCACCAAGAGATCTCATCGCTGGCACCACCGTGGTGAGCCTCTTGTTCTTATCTTCTTTCTGAAAGGAAAATATTCTTACTTGTATGTTTAGATAGATACTTCTATTATTTTCTTACTTTTATTATTGCATCTTATATATTGCGATGGTTTTGGTATCCGCCTCGTCGGCCCTCGTCATGTCTATGATTCAGATGTGGTATATATTATCTTTTCATAACTATTGGTTCATTTATTGTTTATGAAAATTATGCCACCAACGTGACATAGATTTTATTTATCTAGGAGGTTGTTGAACCGAAATTCCAACCGACCCTATTGTCGAGAGGTTAAATTTAGTTGAAGAAGAAAACAATTTCTTGAAGGAAAAAGTAAAAAAACTTGAGGAGGAGAAGATGATATTGGAGTTGCATGTTGCGGATGTCGTCGATGATCACAAGATCAAGATGGATGCAATGCGCTTGAAGATTAGAAAGATTAGAAAATATGCCATTCATACCGAGGCTTGGTATCATTATGCCGTTGGATCAGTTGTTACCTTGGTTGCGATTATGATCGCATTTGTTTTCGCATTGAAATGTTTTACATAGTTTCAATGTATGGTTTAATTAATTTAGATGCTCGCAGAGCTTTATGTTGTTAGATGAGAACTATGTATGTACTTTGGTTTTTATTTGATGATGAACTTCTATTAATTTGGTCACTTAATTATCTATTCATGATGTTCTGTAATGATTTTTGACACACTTAATTATATATAATGCACGCAGATGAACCGGCAATGGATGTACGGTGACAGACACACCTCCGAGTACATTAAGGGCATGCATGATTTTCTCGAAGTGGCTGAGGCAAACAAGCAGAATGGTTTTATGTGTTGTCCATGCCCTATATGTGGGAATACGACGTCTTACTCTGACCGGAAAATCCTTCACACCCACCTACTTTACAAGGGTTTCATGCCACACTATAATGTTTGGACGAGGCACGAAGAAATAGGGGTTATGATGGAAGACAACGAAGAAGAAGAGTACGATGACAACTATGTGCCCCCTGAATACGGTGATGCTACTGAACATCAAGAGAAACCAGACGATGTGCACGATGATGCTGCAACGAGCGAAGCTACTGAAGATCAAGAGGAACCAGACGATGTGCCCGATGATGATGATCTCCGCCGGGTCATTGTCGATGCAAGGACACAATGTGAAAGTCAAAAGGAGAAGCTGAAGTTCGATCGCATGTTAGAGGATCACAAAAAAGGGTTGTACCCCAATTGCGAAGATGACAACACAAAGCTCGGTACCGTACTGGAATTGCTGTAGTGGAAGGCAGAGAATGCTGTGCCTGATAAAGGATTCGAGAAGCTACTGAAAATATTGAAGAAGAAGCTTCGAAAGGATAACAAATTTCCCGATAGTACATACGCAGCAAAGAAGGTCGTATGCCCTCTAGGATTGGAGGTGCAGAAGATACATGCATGCCCTAATGACTGCATCCTCTACCATGGTGCATACAAGGATCTGAATGCATGCCCGGTATGCGGTGCATTGCGGTATAAGATCGACGAGATGACCTGGTGATGTTGATGGCGAGTCTCCCAGAAGAGGGTTCTGCGAAGGTGATGTGGTATGCTCCTATAATACCACGGTTGAAACGTCTGTTCGAAACGGAGAGCATGCGAAGTTGATGCGATGGCACGTGAGGACTGTAAGAAAGACGGAAGTTGAGAGCACCACGACGGGTCGCAGATGGAGAAAAATTGAGAGAAAGTCTGGGATGAGTTTGCAAAGGACCCAAGGAACGTATGGTTTGCTTTAAGCGCAGATGACAGCACCGGACCGTGACTCTATGTATGTATAACCTTCCTCCTTGGATGTGCATGAAGCGGAAGTTCATTATGATGCCGTTCTCATCCAAGGCCCTAAGCAACCCGACAACGACATTGATGTGTACCTAAGGCCATTAGTTGAAGAACTTTTACAGCTGTGGAATGGAAACGTGTACGACGTGGGATGAGCACAAAAGGAGGAATTTGACCTAAAGGCGTTGCTGTTCGTGAACATTAACGATTGGCCCGCTCTCAAGAACCTTTCGTGACAGACAAACAAGGGATACCACGCATGCACGCACTGTTTACTTGACACCGATAGTATATACCGGGAAGTTGCAGAAGAATGTGTACCTGGACCATCGCTGATTTCTTCCGACCAACCATCAATGTAGAAAGAAAGGCAAGCATTTCAAAGGCGAGGCAGATCACCGAAGAAGCCCGCCATGCGCACCGGTGATCACGTATTTGCTATGGTCAATGATTTACACGTAATCTTTGAAAAGGGTCCCGCGAACTAGCTGTTCCGAATGACGCCGAGAATCACGCACCCATGTGGAAGAAGAAATCTATATTTTGGGACCTACCCTCACCGGAAAGACCTAGAGGTCCGCTCTTGATCGACGTGATGCACGTGACGAAGAACCTTTGCGTGAACCTGCTAGGCTTCTTGGGCGTGTATGGGAAGACAAAAGATACACCGAGGCACGGAGGACCTGCAACGCTTGCACGAAAAAGAGGGCATGCCTCCGAAGCGATATGAAGGTCCTGCCAGCTACGCTCTTACGAAAGAAGAGAAAGAAATCTTCTTTGAATGCCTGCTAAGTATGAAGGTCCCGACTGGCTTCTCGTCGAATATAAAGGGAATAATAAATATGCCGAGAAAAGTTCCAAAACCTAAAGTCTCATGACTGCCACGTGATTATGACGCAATCTGCTTCCGGTTGCAATCGAGGGGCTTCTACCGAAAACATCCGATTAGCCATTGTGAAGCTATGTGCATTCCTCAATGCAATATCTCAGAAGGTGATCAATCCAGAAATCGTACCAACGCTAGGGAGTGATGTGGCGCAATGTCTTGTCAATTTCGAGCTGGTGTTCCCACCATCCTTCTTCAATATCATGACGCACGCCCTAGTTCATCTAGTCGATTTAGATTGTCATTCTAGGGCCCGTATTTCTACACAATATGTTCCCTTTGAGAGGTTCATGGAGTCCTAAAGAAATATGTCCGTAACCGCTCTAGGCCAGAAGGAAGCATCTCCATGGGCCATCAAACTGAGGATGTCATCGGGTTTTGACTTCATTCCTGGCCTCAAGAAGATAGGTCTCCCTAAATCGCGGTATGAGGGGAGACTGACTGGAAAAGGCACGCTTGGAAGGGACTCAATAATATGCAGGGACGGATATTCTTGGTCTCAAGCACACTACACAGTTCTACTGAACTCTACCTTGGTGACCCGTATGTCGATGAACACAAGAACAGTCTGCGCTCCAAACACCCGGAGCAAAGTCGACGATCGGATTACATGTGAACACATCAGGACATTCAGCAGTTGGTTGGAAACACGTCTCAGAGGTGACAACACTGTTTGTGATGAGCTGTACTTGTTGTCTAGGGGACCATCTTCAACTGTAATGATTTGGAAAGGATACGACATAAATGGGAATACATTTTACACGATTGACCAAGATCCAAAGAGCACCAACCAAAACAGCGGTGTCCGCTTTGATGCAGCAACCGAGAGGGGAAAGGACACATATTATGGCTACATAGTGGACATATGGGAACTTGACTACAGAGTAGATTTTAAGGTCCCTTTGTTTAAGTGCAAATGGGTCAATCTGTCAGGAGGCTGGGTACAGGTAGACCCACAGTACGGAATGACAACGTGGATCTGAAAAATCTTGGGTACACTGACGAACCGTTCGTCCTAGCCAATGATGTGGCACAAGTTATCTATGTGAAGGACATGTCTAACAGACCAAGAAAAAGAAAAGATAAGGAAGCGAATACATTATACGATGAGCCAAAGCGCCACATTGTTCTTTCAGGAAAAAGGGACATCCTGGGAGTGGAGGGCAAGACAGACATGTCTGAAGAGTATGAAAAGTTTCATGAAATTCCTCCCTTCAAAGTCAAGGCTGACCCAAGCATCCTGATAAACGATGAAGATTATCCATGGTTACGGCGCAATAAGCAAATGACACAAGCAAAGATAAAGTGAATACTTTCTCCATAACTATTATGATGATACCATGCTAACTTTGTAATGATTTAATATGATACCATTGTCCGTTTTGTACATGCACATGCTATGCCAACTTTTTCAGAGTTCATTTGAAAACTATGAATTTAGGTCGAATTTTCTCTATAGGTGCATCTATGTTCATAAGTCCCTGGCCCATGCGGCTCGCCCCTGGCCCATGACCATTAGTCCCGGTTTGTGCCACAAACCGGGACTAAAGGGTTGGTCCTCGTTGCGCTCAGAGTTTAGTCCCACCTCGCTAACCGAAGGGCGTTCACACCGGTTTATAAGCCCGTCCCTCTTTGCCTTGTTGAGCTCCTCTCAAAGTGAAAATAGATGCCCCTATACAGGGAATTTGACCTAAATTCATAGTGAATTTCTCTGAAATTCATAGAAATTGATTATGAATTTATGTCGAATTTTCTCTATAGGTGCATATATGTTCACTTTTTTAGTAAAGTTAATCACAAACTTGTGATTCACACAAATTTCAAAGAATTCAAATTTGAACTATTCAAATTTGAAAACTAATGGCACAAACAGAAAGTTTATAATTTTCTAAAACTAATGGCACTAACAGAAAGTTTATAATTTTGCTGACCTAAAAGCAAAAAGAATAAAAAATAAAGCAAAAACCAAAAGAAAATAAATAATGCAGAAAACAAAACAAAAAACTGGAAAAAATAAAATAGCAACAATAAGTATTTTGTTGTAAGTAGAAACAAAATAAAATAAATAAAGCAACAAAGAAAACAAAAAAGTCTTTTCAAATTTGAAAACTAATGGCACTAACAGAAAGTTTATAATTTTTCTAAAACTAAAAGCAAAAAGAATTAAAAATAAAGAAAAAAACAAAAAAATAATAATGCAGAAAACAAAACAAAAAACTGGAAATAAAAATAAAAATAGCAACAATAAGTATTTTGTTGTAAGTAGAAACAAAATAAAATAAGTAAAGCAACAAAGAAAACAAAAAAAGCTTTTTCAAATTTGAAATCTAATGGCACTAACAGAAAGTTTATAATTTTTCTAAAACTAAAAGCAAAAAGAATTAAAAAATAAAGCAAAAAACAAAAAAAAATAATGCAGAAAATAAAACAAAAAAACTGGAAAAAATAAAAATAGTGCCGCCTACTGGGACCCCACGGCATGAATATGACTAGAAACCCTACCATGGGCCAGGATTCAGGCCCGCAGGAGGCCAAGTAGGCCCACAGGCACATAGTGATAGATTAGGCCCGAAAGCCTGCAGTTGAGAGGGGCTCGAGAGGGTGGGCGCAGCAGCGCTTATAAACCACTCTCGAGCCCTCTCAACTAGCGAGGTGGGACTAAACTTTTGGGCGCGGGGCAGCACAAGGCCTTTGGTCCCGGTTGGTGGCACCAACCGGGACTAAAGGGGGCATTAGTCCCGGTTGGTTTCACGAACCGGGACCAATGCTCTTGCTATAATACAGCACTTAGCAGTTTTCGACCAAATCACCCACTTCTCCCCCGACGCCCCCTGCTCCTCCTCGTCGCCGTCGCCGCCCGACGCCCCTGCTCCACCTTGCCGTCGCCGTCGCCACCGACGCCGTCAGTTGCTCATTGCCGTCGCCGCCGCCACCGCGCCATCAGTTGCTTTCGCCGCCGTCGCCGCCGCCCCTGTGAGCACAGCCCTCCCGTCCAGCCCCTCGCCGCCTGTCTGCTGCACCACAGCGCGCCGCTCGCCATCTTGCGGCTGCCGTCGCCGCGCCGCATCCTCTCAAGGACGCCGCACGCCCGCCGCCCTGCCTCAAGGCAAGCGCGCGCGCCACCAGCCGCCATCGCCTGTCGAGGCCGCCGCCGCCCCCCCTCTCCTCTGTTTTTTCAGATTATATGTATATACGGTGTTTTTTTCAGATTATATGTATATGTGTGAGTATATGTATGCGTGTATATCTGTTTATATGTCCTTTTTAGATTTGTTTTTGCATTTTATAAAAATGTATATATGTTCTTTGTGTATATATATGTTCATGTATATATGCAAAAGATAGATTTTTAGAAAAAGTAGTATTTTTTTCCGTTCATAGATTTTTATTTGAACATTATTTAAAAAAAAACAAGCAATACTACTTCATGTATTTTTAAGAAGGAAGAAGAAGAAAAAGAATGAGAGGAAAAAGGAAATAAAAGAGGAAGAAGAGGAAACCAATACTACTTCATGCAAATGTTTGTTCATATATAATGTAGATATCTATGTATGTATGGAATGATATCAATGGATGTATGTATATAGAACATTCGTACAAAATATGACGAATCCGATATGACCAATGTCCCCCTCCAGTTAACTCGGGAACACTAACTCTCTCGGAGAAAAAAATGTTATCGGGGAATAAAATGTAATCGGGGTCGAGGGTCATCGAACATGAGAGGAAGAAGAGGATAAAAAAAGAAGAGGAAGAAGAAAAAAAAGAGGAGAAGAAAGAATAGAGGAGATTCTTCTCCTCTTTTTTTTCTTCTTCTTCCTCTTTTTTTTTATCGGGAACGAGGGTCGTCGAGGGTCGCCGAGCGGTAGAGGAAACCCTAATTAAATAGCAAGTATCGTCGGTGTGAGATACATGTGGTCGTCGGTGTCGGACACTACATCCACGTCCCACAAGTGACACGGGCGTCGATGCCCACGTCACTTGTGGGACAAAGATGTAGTGTCGTCGTTGTTGTTGTCGATATACCCCCTCCCGGTAGCTTCATGTATTTTTAAGAAGGAAAAAACAAGCATATTATTTTCCCATGTACGTATGTCGTCGTTGTCGATATACCCCCTCCTTGAAGCGTTCTCGAGGCCACCCCTAACCCTTGAAGCGTTGGCGAGGCCACCCGAAACCCTAGAGAAGCAGCGTTGAGGCCACTAATTAATATGCTGCCTTATTGTGATTACCTAGCTAGTTCTACGTTTGCCACTAATATATCCATATCTGTCATGTTTGAATAATAATTGCCATGTTGTAAATATTTGTAGAAACTATGGACACCCCCCGAGACGAAGCAATAGAAGCGTTGTTGAGGGACATAATCGCAGAAGGAAGTGATGTCGTCTGCTCATTGATGTTTCTCAACGACACCGATGGTCTGGAAGGAGAGGGTGAAGAAGCAGCTGGCTATGATTATGATGGCTCCGATGACCCATTGCCGGTGCAAGAAGAAGTAGACCATGAGGACGGCTCCGGTGACCGAACCGAGTCCGGCCAGGTATATATATTAGTTAAGCCTGTGCTGACTAGCTAATTGATGCATTCATTTTTTTGGTATGTACACATATTAATTAACTCTCGTCTTTGTTCTTTTTTCTAGCCCTCCGGATCGAGCACAACTTCGGTAAAGAGACGAGGACCGAAGAAAAAGTTGAGCTCGGATGAAAGGTTTGAGATCATAGCAATCGCGCGCGACGGCCAACCGGTTGAACCCATCCGGACAAAGAAGGCATTTGTTGCTCAGTGCGGGGTTCTGGTTAGGGACAAGATCCTGATTAGCATCCAGCAATGGTATAAGCCTAAGAACAAAGACCCTGAGGTGTCTTATGTCGATGATATGCAGAAAAATGATCTTTGGACTGAGCTGAAGTCAAATTTCACCCTACCGCCAGAGGATGATCCGGAGAAGCCAGTTGAGAAATTAATCAAGTCTTTTGCTCTTAAGAAGATGGCACACCTATTCAGGAATTGGAAGAAAGACCTGAATAAGTTTGTCGATAAAAAAGAGACCCCAGAATTCAAGGGCAAATATGAGAAGATCAGAGATGACTGGCCCGCATTTGTGGCCCACAAGGCATCAGAAAAGAGTGAAAAGATGTCGGCGACAAACAAGCAAAATGTTGTGAAGAAGAAGCTTCACCATCGCACGGGGTCAGGTGGCTACCTCATAGCCCGGCCTAAGTGGGCCAAGGCTGAGAATGATCTGCTTGATAAAGGGATCAAACCAGAGACAATGAACTGGCCAGGCCATTGCCGGACTTGGTTCTTCGGTGCTGGCGGAACCTTGGACCCTATATTAGGGAAGTGCATTTGGACGGACGATCAATTGGACATACCAGTCAAGAGGCTTCAGCAATATATCGAAGCAGTGCAGCAAGGGACGTTCTTTCCAGACAGAGAGAACGACGAGCTCACAATGGCCCTCGGGAATCCTGAGCACCCTGGACGGACACGAGGCACGCCAGGCTCCGTTTCGTGGAAGGCTGGGTTTCCGGACGCAGGCGGTTACAAATGCCAGGAGAGGAGGAAGAAAGTGCAGCAGACCGAACTGCAGGCGCTGCATGCAAGGGTACAAGCGATAGAGGAACGAGAAGCAAATCGCAGCAAACGACCTGCCGAAGCTTCCCCCGAAGCTACCCCGCCATCTCAGCGGAGAAGCAACGTGGCTTCCACCGAGCTGCTTCAGCCGGAGCATGCCTTGACGGCTCCTGCCAGCTATCCCGTGGATGCTATCACAGAGGTTCAAAATTGCCACCTTATGGCGCAATGGATGAATTTGAAGGTCAAGGCGGCTGTTGGCTCTGTTTATCCTACTGAATACGGCGCAACTTTTCACTGCCGGCCGATTCTAGAAGGATATGCTAGGGTGATGGTGGATGAAATAACAGAGGGATTTGAGGACCTCCGGCTTGACCACCCTACCGGTGAAGGGGAGACTCGGCTGGTTTCTGCTCTGAAGACTCCATGCCTATGGCGGAAGGATCTCATCAACCTTCCGAACTGGACGCCTCCGCCTCCTCCTCCTCCAGTGAGTCAGGGCACTCCGCCTCCTCCACCGCCTCCTCCTCCGGCGGGTGACGATCAGGGCACTCGGCCGGCTCCTTCTCCGGCGCGTGGCGGCACTCCACCTCCTTCTCCGCCTGCGCCGGCGCGCCCGAGCAGCCAGCCTCCTCCTTCTCCGCCTCGTCAGTAAGGGCGGAAGAGACCCGCCGCCCGCTGCTCTGCTCCGGCAGTAGTCCTTCTCCTCCGCCTCGTAAGCAAGGAAAGAAGACATCCTCTCCGTCTGCTCTGCCGGTGTCTAGCAGTACAACCAAAGGCGGGAGGACATACAGATTCGGTCCTTCTCTGAAGACTCAAGAGAAGTTACCATACGAGATGACCCCGGAGGAGAACGCGAAGATCGCGCGAACCGAAGTGAAGGACTAGTTTCAAGGGTTGAAAGCACAGAGACATCCACCTCCGGAGGAGAAGGTAGATCCGGTGAAAGCGAAGTGCACTCTGGCTGCCCTGACAAAACCACCCAAGTCTCCGCCGAAAGGCAACTATGAGCGCATTATTGGAAAGGCATTTGCCGAAGCGGAGAGGTCGGGAAGTACTGTCAGTGATCAAAGGATGAAAGAACGACGAGCTGGGAACCAAATTGCCCAGCTCGGCGAACAAGCGAAGCAATCGTGCCCCCCGCTCAACGTGCCTGCTAGCGACATCGTTGATCCGAGGATGGTGCCCGGTTATAGCAATCCTGGAGATTACCTGTCCGACAATGTACATTATGATTTCTTGGAGGTGCAGATACAAAGATACGAGTACGGGAAGCCTCTCATCAAAGATGGAATATCTCTATCAATGATGATGCGAAGATTGCATGATTGGTACATGAAAACCTGCAGAGAGTCTGAGGGGAGGAGTACTTTGTATGTGAGAGTTAAAAAAGAGCATGACCTCGTTGGAATTGAACTGTTGCCTATTCCATTTGAGGAGTTCTATCAGTTTTTCAATCAATTGGCCCTCGATAAAGCAACGGTCACCTGCTACTGTCTGTAAGTAGTACTACTTCATCATTAAGTCTCTCTATAATTCAGCTCTTTCATTGCATGTATTTATAATTATCCTCACTATATTATGCAGATTGAAGATCGTCGAATTGAAGAAAAGACAAGTGGGTGATATTGGGTTCATTAACACATATCTCATAGATGCAACTGAGGTTAAATATCATGCCGAAAATACCGAGGCCAACTTGTTACAATCGTTGGTAATAAATGAACACAAAGATATAATACTCTTTCCTTACAACTTCAGGTGAGTGTTACTGTCTTGTGGCATATTCGGTTTCCCTTATTAGTCCAGGTTATAGTAATGTAATATTGATGAGTTATGCATGCGTGCGCAGCTACCACTATATTCTCCTAGAGATTAAGCTTGATCAGGGAGTAGTAACTGTCTTAGACTCCAAACGAAAAAATCCGGAGGAGTATGTGGACATGACTGAAATGCTCGAGAAGTAAGTTAAATCGATCATTATCCACCATATCAGCAACTTTGTTCATTTCTGATATCAAGTAATTGTTTTCTTTGTATGGCAGGGTTTGGAGAAAATTCACCAAAAAAGCTCCGGGACTGCCGAAGAAGCTGCAATTTAGACACACGAAAGTAAGTACTACAGTAGCATATTCCACGCATCTCCTAGTGATTCAAGCGCTAGTTTCATCAATACCATTTAGCATGCTTGCTAATTATCAGTTTGATTGACCTCTATTTCTTGTAAAGTGGTTGTGGCAGGAACAAGGGAATGATTTCTGTGGATACTACATTTGCGAGTCTATCCGCCACACGACCTGTGAGCGGGGCTACTCTGACAAACAATATGAAGTACGTAAATAAAAATATTCACAATTTTATTTTATTACCATCATTTGTGTTGAGTTTCATTCGTTCATATATATATATGTATTGACCCCCTTCTTAAAATTAGATGTTTCGGATGCGGGATGAACTCCTAGCACCAGATCGCATGCGAGCAATTCATGAGGAATTGGCGGCATTCTTTCTTAACCACGTGATCGCTGAAGACGGAGAATACTATGTGGACCACGCGTCCGTATGTTAGGAGATTATATTTGTAAAAGATAATTATTGTATATATGTAGCCGGTAGTGTCGGATAGATATACGAGAACTTGTTGTTCGACCAATCTCTCGGAGAAGGAGAGGTGGTCGATATCACTTCTCTCTGTATGCATATATGTTCATGATGATCTTCTGTTTCCTTCGTTTGCTTACTAGCTAGCTAGCGTGTCTAGCTAGTCCTCTCTATATGTATGTATAGTACGTAGCGTCGACCAAGCACGGACAAAAGAGAGGACACTTCTCTCTATTAATTAGCTAGCTAACACAATATATGAAACACCTAAATTAAACCCCCAAACCCCCCAACCCCCCTTAAAAAAACAAAAACCCAAGCCACAGAAATGTTGATGCGTTGATGCCTATTGGTCCCGGTTGGTGCCACCAACCGGGATCAAAGGCCCTCCTGCCTGGGCTCGGCGCACAGGCCACGTGGAGGCCCATCTGTCCCAGTTCTGGACTGAACCGGGACTAAAGGGCCAGGGCATTAGTACCGACCCTTTAGTCCCGGTTCAGAACCGACTAAAGGCCCTTACCAACCGGGACAATAGGCCCTTTTTCTACCAAAGGCGTGTCCGGATTGGACTCTCCTTGGCGTGGAAGGCAAGCTTGACGACTAGCTATGAAGATTCCTTCTTATGTAACCGACTCTATGTAACCCTAGACCCCCCTGATGTCTATATAAAACGGAGGGCGTAGTTCGGATAGGATATACTCATTACCATAGTCATACATGCTAGACTTCTAGGGTTTAGCCATTACGATCTCGTGGTAGATTAAATCTTGTAATACTCATATTCATCAAGATCAATCAAGCAGGAAGTAGGGTATTACCTCGATAGAGAGGGCCCAACCTGGTAACATCGTGTCCCCGTCTCCTGTAACCATCGATCCTAGACGCACAGTTCGGGACCCCTACCGAGATCCGCGGTTTTGACACCGACAGGTGGGAATTAAAGTTCCTATTTCCAGCCCCTAGTCCGGCTGGGCGCAATTAGGAAGCGGCTCCTCTGTGGTGGCGAGGACCGCATTAACTCGAGCCTTGTTTAAGAGCGAGGTTTGTGCGGGACGGAGTTCCTGGTCGAGCCCACATGACGCGGGCTGCGAGGGTCCAGGGCTAGTTTCGGAAAAGAGTCTGGCTTTATGATGAGTGTTGGTGACACTATTCCCTCTGGTTCTCCCATGTTGAGATCTGCAGCCGCAGAGCGTCCGGCGGGCTCTAGTCTCCTGTCTTCAGACCTAATGACGCGCTTCAGATCTAAGGCCAGAGCGGTGGTTGGAGTCGCGTACCCTTGGGAGATCAAGTCCCCTCAGATATCAGCGACATAATTCAGATTTTTGAAGCTGATCTGATGACCAGGGGCATAGCTGTCGATCTGCTCCAGGTGGCCAACAGAGTTGGCACGCAGTGCAAAGCTGCCGAATACGAAGATCTGTCCGGAGAGAAAGATCTCGCTCCTGAAAGCATTGTTGTAGATGATCGATGGAGCCATCGAGCCTTTCGACGACGACATAGCGGAACTCTCAATGAAAGCACCAATGTCGGTGTCAAAACCAGCAGATCTCGGGTAGGGGGTCCCGAACTGTGCGTCTAAAGGATCGAAGGTAATAGGAGGCAGGGGACACAATGTTTACCCAGGTTCGGGCCCTCTCGATGGAGGTAATACCCTACTTCCTGCTTGATTGACTTTGATGAGTATAGGGGTTACAAGAGTTGATCTACCTCGAGATCGTAGTGGCTAAACCCTAGATGTCTAGCCTGTATGATTATGATTGCCTCTACGTACTAAACCCTCCGGCTTATATAGACACCGGAGGGGGGCTACGGTTGTACAGAGTCAGTTTACAGGGAAACGAATCTACATATCCGCACGCCAAGCTTGCCTCCCACGCCAAGGAGAGTCCCATCCGGACGCGGGGGAAAGCCTTCCATCTTGTATCTTCACGGCCCATGAGTCCGGCCCATGTCACATAGCCTGGATGCCCAAAGACCCCCTAATCCAGGACTCCCTCACCTTTCGCGAAAGCAAAACCGTGCTTTTCACGGAAGAAAAAACCATGTCTCTCACGGGAAAAAAAGAAAACACATTTTTTTGTTTCAGAGAGGCACGACCGTGCCTCTAGCGAAAGCAAAACCGTGCCTCTCACGGAAGAAAGAAAAAAAAGGAAACTCATTTTTTCCGTTTCCGAGAGGCACGGCCATGCCTCTCACGAAAGCAAAACCGTGCCTATCGCGAAAGCAGAAAAGACGTGTTTGTTCTTGTTAAAAAATTGAATTTTTTTGGTCCAAAATCTTAGAAAGACTGGTGGAAAACCAAAAAAACCAAAAAACCCCGTCTAAAAAGCCAAAAACGCATCGAAAAAATAAAATAAATAAAATCCGGAGGAAACACGCAGAGCATGACACATGGTGGTTGAGAGCGCGCCAAGTGGGATTTGAGGGATTTGAGGACCTCCGGCTTGACCACCCTACCGGTGAAGGGGAGACTCGGCTGGTTTCTGCTCTGAAGACTCCATGCCTATGGCGGAAGGATCTCATCAACCTTCCGAACTGGACGCCTCCGCCTCCTCCTCCTCCAGTGAGTCAGGGCACTCCGCCTCCTCCACCGCCTCCTCCTCCGGCGGGTGACGATCAGGGCACTCGGCCGGCTCCTTCTCCGGCGCGTGGCGGCACTCCACCTCCTTCTCCGCCTGCGCCGGCGTGCCCGAGCAGCCAGCCTCCTCCTTCTCCGCCTCGTCAGTAAGGGCGGAAGAGACCCGCCGCCGCTCCGGCTGCTCCGGCGCTTCGTAGTCCTTCTCCTCCGCCTCGTAAGCAAGGAAAGAAGACATCCTCTCCGTCTGCTCTGCCAGCGTCTAGCAGTACAACCAAAGGCGGGAGGACATACAGATTCGGTCCTTCTCTGAAGACTCCAGAGAAGTTACCATACGAGATGACCCCGGAGGAGAACGCGAAGATCGCGCGAACCGAAGTGAAGGACTAGTTTCAAGGGTTGAAAGCACAGAGACATCCACCTCCGGAGGAGAAGGTAGATCCGGTGAAAGCGAAGTGCACTCTGGCTGCCCTGACAAAACCACCCAAGTCTCCGCCGAAAGGCAACTATGAGCGCATTATTGGAAAGGCATTTGCGAAGCGGAGAGGTCGGGAAGTACTGTCAGTGATCAAAGGATGAAAGAACGACGAGCTGGGAACCAAATTGCCCAGCTCGGCGAACAAGTGAAGCAATCGTGCCCCCCGCTCAACGTGCTCGCTAGCGACATCGTTGATCCGAGGATGGTGCCCGTTATAGCAATCCTGGAGATTACCTGTCCGACAATGTACATTATGATTTCTTGGAGGTGCAGATACAAAGATACGAGTACGGGAAGCCTCTCATCAAAGATGGAATATCTCTATCAATGATGATGCGAAGATTGCATGATTGGTACATGAAAACCTGCAGAGAGTCTGAGGGGAGGAGTACTTTGTATGTGAGAGTTAAAAAAGAGCATGACCTCGTTGGAATTGAACTGTTGCCTATTCCATTTGAGGAGTTCTATCAGTTTTTCAATCAATTGGCCCTCGATAAAGCAACGGTCACCTGCTACTGTCTGTAAGTAGTACTACTTCTGTCATTAAGTCTCTCTATATAATTCAGCTCTTTCATTGCATGTATTTATAATTATCCTCACTATATTATGCAGATTGAAGATCGTCGAATTGAAGAAAAGACAAGTGGGTGATATTGGGTTCATTAACACATATCTCATAGATGCAACTGAGGTTAAATATCATGCCGAAAATACCGAGGCCAACTTGTTACAATCGTTGGTAATAAATGAACACAAAGATATAATACTCTTTCCTTACAACTTCAGGTGAGTGTTACTGTCTTGTGGCATATTCGGTTTCCCTTATTAGTCCAGGTTATAGTAATGTAATATTGATGAGTTATGCATGCGCGCTACCACTATATTCTCCTAGAGATTAAGCTTGATCAGGAGTAGTAACTGTCTTAGACTCCAAACGAAAAAATCCGGAGGAGTATGTGGACATGACTGAAATGCTCGAAAGTAAGTTAAATCGATCATTATCCACCATATCAGCAACTTTGTTCATTTCTGATATCAAGTAATTGTTTTCTTTGTATGGCAGGGTTTGGAGAAAATTCACCAAAAAAGCTCCGGGACTGCCGAAGAAGCTGCAATTTAGACACACGAAAGTAAGTACTACAGTAGCATATTCCACGCATCTCCTAGTGATTCAAGCGCTAGTTTCATCAATACCATTTAGCATGCTTGCTAATTATCAGTTTGATTGACCTCTATTTCTTGTAAAGTGGTTGTGGCAGGAACAAGGGAATGATTTCTGTGGATACTACATTTGCGAGTCTATCCGCCACACGACCTGTGAGCGGGGCTACTCTGACAAACAATATGAAGTACGTAAATAAAAATATTCACAATTTTATTTTATTACCATCATTTGTGTTGAGTTTCATTCGTTCATATATATATATGTATTGACCCCCTTCTTAAAATTAGATGTTTGGATGCGGATGAACTCCTAGCACCAGATCGCATGCGAGCAATTCATGAGGAATTGGCGGCATTCTTTCTTAACCACGTGATCGCTGAAGACGGAGAATACTATGTGGACCACGCGTCCGTATGTTAGGAGATTATATTTGTAAAAGATAATTATTGTATATATGTAGCCGGTAGTGTCGGATAGATATACGAGAACTTGTTGTTCGACCAATCTCTCGGAGAAGGAGAGGTGGTCGATATCACTTCTCTGTATGCATATATGTTCATGATGATCTTCTGTTTCCTTCGTTTGCTTACTAGCTAGCTAGCGTGTCTAGCTAGTCCTCTCTATATGTATGTATAGTACGTGGCGTCGACCAAGCACGGACAAAAGAGAGGACACTTCTCTCTATTAATTAGCTAGCTAACACAATATATGAAACACCTAAATTAAACCCCAAACCCCCAACCCCCCTTAAAAAACAAAACCCAAGCCACAGAAATGTTGATGCGTTGATGCCTATTGGTCCCGGTTGGTGCCACCAACCGGGATCAAAGGCCCTCCTGCCTGGGCTCGGCGCACAGGCCACGTGGAGGCCCATCTGTCCCAGTTCTGGACTGAACCGGGACTAAAGGGCCAGGGCATTAGTACCGACCCTTTAGTCCCGGTTCAGGAACCGGGACTAAAGGCCCTTACCAACCGGGACAATAGGCCCTTTTTCTACCAGTGCGTGTCCGGATTGGACTCTCCTTGGCGTGGAAGGCAAGCTTGACGACTAGCTATGAAGATTCCTTCTTATGTAACCGACTCTATGTAACCCTAGACCCCCCTGATGTCTATATAAAACGGAGGGCGTAGTTCGGATAGGATATACTCATTACCATAGTCATACATGCTAGACTTCTAGGGTTTAGCCATTACGATCTCGTGGTAGATTAAATCTTGTAATACTCATATTCATCAAGATCAATCAAGCAGGAAGTAGGGTATTACCTCGATAGAGAGGGCCCGAACCTGGGTAACATCGTGTCCCCCGTCTCCTGTAACCATCGATCCTAGACGCACAGTTCAGGACCCCCTACCCGAGATCCGCCGGTTTTGACACCGACAGGTGGGAATTAAAGTTCCCTATTTCCAGCCCCTAGTCCGGGCTGGGCGCAATTAGGAAGCGGCTCCTCTGTGGTGGCGAGGGACCGCATTAACTCCAGAGCCTTGTTTAAGAGCGAGGTTTGTGCGGGGACCGGAGTTCCCTGGTCGAGCCCACATGACGCGGGCTGCGAGGGTCGAGGGCTAGTTTCGGAAAAGAGTCTGGCTTTATGATGAGTGTTGGTGACACTATTCCCTCTGGTTCTCCCATGTTGAGCTCTGCAGCCGCAGAGCGTCCGGCGGGCTCTAGTCTCCTGTCTTCAGACCTAATGACGCGCTTCAGATCTAAGGCCAGAGCGGTGGTTGGAGTCGCGTACCCTTGGGAGATCAAGTCCCCTCAGATATCAGCGACATAATTCAGATTTCTGAAGCTGATCTGATGACCAGGGGCATAGCTGTCGATCTTCTCCAAGCTTGCCTCCCACGCCAAGGAGAGTCCCATCCGGACGCGGGGGAAAGCCTTCCATCTTGTATCTTCACGGCCCATGAGTCCGGCCCATGTCACATAGCCTGGATGCCCAAAGACCCCCTAATCCAGGACTCCCTCACCTTTCGCGAAAGCAAAACCGTGCTTTTCACGGAAGAAAAAACCATGTCTCTCACGGGAAAAAAAGAAACACATTTTTTTGTTTTAGAGAGGCACGACCGTGCCTCTAGCGAAAGCAAAACCGTGCCTCTCACGGAAGAAAGAAAAAAAAGGAAACTCATTTTTTCCGTTTCCGAGAGGCACGGCCGTGCCTCTCACGAAAGCAAAACCGTGCCTATCGCGAAAGCAGAAAAGACGTGTTTGTTCTTGTTAAAAAATTGAATTTTTTTGGTCCAAAATCTTAGAAAGACTGGTGGAAAACCAAAAAAACCAAAAACCCCCGTCTAAAAAGCCAAAAACGCATCGAAAAAATAAAATAAATAAAATCCGGAGGAAACACGCAGAGCATGACACATGGTGGTTGAGAGCGCGCCAAGTGGCGCGCTTTTAGCCCACCCCGAAGTGATCATTGGGTGACTCCCGAAAGAGCGATCATTAATTAGTTGCTCTCTAGTTCTCGCGGTGGTCAAACCCCCAAAGGGCAACATAAATTGGCCAGCACCGACAGGTCCCGTTTCCTAATATTTTTGCTCGAGTGTTTGAATAAAATATAATACTTAATATTTGTAATGAAAAATATTATGAAAATCATTTACTAACATAATATATTAAACAAACTTTAATAGGTCAATCAAAAAAATATTATGACTGTTTTCAATTTGTTCATGTAGTTCACAAAATTGTGTTCAAAATAGTAATTGTACACGATGATGGAGATTTCACATTGAGCTAGAGTAGAAAACTTGGGAGCGCCCGATGAAGGCATCTAGCTTTCAGTTTTACGAGGGGTCATTGTCTGTTCTTGTGGTCACATTTTTAATCCAACATAATTTGTTCAGTTAAGCAATAAAGTCAGATCCTATACATAATGTAGAAAAAAGAGGCCCAAAATAGTAATTACAAAGTTGGAAAGATGGGACGGTCTCACTAATGGTTATTATGCGACAAACGCATAAAGGTCTCTTCAGAAACCATCTGCTATCATCATCGCCGTCGGCCGGGCTTTGCCGATGCACCTTTCTCCCACTTGGCAATATAGCAAGCACTCATGTCTACAATGGGCACGGCAGAAAATTCAGACCGAGCTGGTGGCTAGATCTCGAACCTCCAGATATCATCGTACGATCGTTGTTGTTGTCAAAAAGAAGCCCACTTCGTTGTCAAATTAATAAATATAGCGTCCTTTCAATTTTTCTTTGCTTAATTTGGATGCAAATGATTTCCCATTGATGCATGCTGACGTGCAAGAAAGACTAATTAAGCATAGATCCTCACGTTGATTCACACCAAACAAATTAAATACGAAGGTCGATGATCTGAAATCCACGTCCGGATAATCATACATGCGTAGGTCTAGTTGTGTGTTTCCATTAGTAACATGGTTCTCTCTTGCAAACACAAGTAGCGTATGAGAGCGTAGTGATTAAAGGTCATTTATATAGTGATGGCTAGATTTTTGGTCTTGTTGAGAAAGGTAAGTATATCATGCACACTACTGATGGCTACTCCCTCCGTTTCTAAATATTTGTCTTTCTAAATATTTCAACAAATAATTACATACAAAACAAAATGAGTGAATCTACACTCTAAAATATGTCTATATACATCCATATGTGGTAGTCCATTTGAAATCTCTAAAAGACACATATTTAGGAAGGGAGGGAGGAGTAGATGTTTTTGCGTGCGTGACCCCCCTCCACCCTAAAAAAAATTTACACAGTTTTTGGAAAGCTAAATTTACCTAGCTTAAACTCATGGTGTATGTGCTTACGGCTACTGCGTTTCTTTTGCATACGCAACAATTGTAGGTAGGCAACATTGAAATTATGTCGAATATTTGTACAAGTTGAATTTGAATTATGTGTAGGATAGGGTACATAGACATCTTGGCCTAGGACACTTGTATTCCGGATCTCTTATATAATGTTGAGGTGGACACACGATGTAACTTATATCAACAAAATAGCACAGACATTTAGGAGGAGCCGGCTGCGTGTGAGATGATCTGATAGTTAGGGTGCGGTATTGTGACGGTGTGATGAAAATATTTATGAACCTCGTTAACAAATTGGGTGTCGTGCCTTGTAGACCGACTAGACGCCTCGGATTAATTCTAACAACATGCACGTCTCGATCCGATCTCGATATCTCATGTACGTACGTTCGTACTACGCCCATCGTGTTTGATGCAATCTACGTACGCTTACTAATTCAAATCAATAGCATCACGAGCGAATCGTACTCCTACACAGAGTACGTACTGGCCGGGGCACGGAACGGTTTATTTATTCGTGGCCGGACTAGCCATATTCAGCTATATATGTCACCATCCAAGCTCGATCAAAGTACTAATACAACCTTGCATCTTACCTTTAATTAATTCTGGTTGGTGACGTCTGACATACTATATGCATGCGCACATGTGACCACGGATATGATCATTTTCTATAAATAAAGACTTTTGCACGGAGTGTCTTAACTCTGCTGTTGGTGTTCTGATCGCCACGGATTGGCTGTACGGATTAATTAACTGGGTCCGGAGGAGAAGTAAAACGTACGCATTGCCGAATTTCCTTTTCTTTGCCCACATTTTTCAAACTCGGAGCGACACGGTAAACATATATAAGCATCCATATTAGCCAATCCCTGGCTAGTTAACCATGCAAACAACTCAAAGGATATACAACCATACAACCAACCTGTAGGTATTATATGCGAACTGAGCGTAGGTCAGATGATTGGGTTTCTTATGGTGGAATAAACTCACAAGGGTTCAAGCTTTAGACTTAAACACTAGCGCTCGCATGTTTCAGTATGATTTTATCAATCTCAAGATGATATGTCGGCTCAGTATCTTAAAAAGTGGCCATCAGGATAAGAATGAATGTACATGCATGCATTTGAATATCTGTGTATGTATTGTGTTAAAGAAAATTATAGGCCATCGACACACAAGTCACACTGGAACTGCATGCGCCCCTATGTAAGAGCATCTCTAGCAGATCCCGTATAATGCCACAACCCGCAAAATAACTGTCAAAATACGGGTCTGCGCGAAAATCCTGACCGACCAGACCCCCACAAACGCGTCCGACCCGTAATATTTTCTCGGGTGCGGCATAATTCCCCTCCCAACCCGTGAAAACGCGGGTTCCCCCTCGCCCCGTCGGCGCCCTGTATATAGCGGCGGCGGTTGGCCGGGGCATTTAGTCCGCTTTTCCCCACCCACCGTCGCCCCTCTCCCCCTTGCCCCGCGCTTTTCCACACCCCCCGCCGGCGGGCCGCCGCCTACGATTCCAGCCAAACTAGCTGGTGGGATCACGCCGGAGGGCCGCCACACGCCCGAGCTTTCCCTCCGCCACTTCCTCCCACTAGTGCAGAACCGGGCAATAGCAACGGTTCGTAAGGCCCTTTAGTGCCGGTTCCACAACCGGCACTAAAGTGTGGTCACTAAAGCCCCCCTTAGTACCGGTTCAGCACGAACCGGTGCTAAAACCAACCACGTGGCACGAGGCAGCTCCGGGGCAGGAGTTTTAGTACCGGTTGGTAACACCAACCGGTACTAAATGTTTGTGGGTTTTTGTTTTATTTTTTATTTTTTAATTAAATTTGTGTTATCAATTTAATTTAGGATTGGTTTACGTTATAATGAGTTGTAGTGGTCATCATCATCATCATCGCATATTAATAAATAAATAAACATTAGCTAGCTAAAAATCATCATAGTCGTCATTAGTTACCACTATTTAATCATCATAGTCATTACCGCTAGCTATCTAATCACCAACATAATCATCGAGTTCACTTTGTAACAGAAGCAAAGATATCATCGAGTTCAACATAATCATCACCAACATTGAAGTTCAGGACAATACGGACATGCATGAGAGAGGACAAGTACTAATTAATTAAGAGCATGAACTAGCTACTCCTGCTGCTCCCTCTCAGGTAGAATAGCATAGAACATGTATAGCTCTCCTGATTCATCATACTGGAGCATGCAGATGAATCTGTCTCCTAATCTTGGGTTGCGCTTCTCCTTGCTGCCCCCTAGTACTTCTCTGCGATCGTTTACAATTTTGCTCCAATCTTTCACTATTAAGCATTCTTCGCATTCAGAAATCGTGAATCCACTCATGTCTAATGTAGGAAATCTTGGTCGTAAGCTAACCATTGACATGCGACCTTTTGTCTCGATCCACTGAGGCACAACTGTCATCGGAAGTCCCTGTTGATGAAAGAACATCGTATAGTAATTAATATACTAAGCAATGAAAGTTTAGCTTCAAAAATAATGTATGCAAAAGATGCACTAATTAAGGACAAATAGTTAAAATCTTACCATCTTTCGATTATAGATGTGACCGTAGTTCAATACGATCACCATTGGTCGATACGTTTGAGTACTAACATTTCTAAGTTTAGGAATTTTTTGTCTTGACAGTATTAAGATCCTCAAGCCATGAAACATAATGACTTATTTCCTCGCAGTTTAGTTGAGCCCGGGGCAGTAGTAGGTCCTGTCTACCAAGCGCGGGACATGTTTGCTTGAACCGAAATAAGCTGACAATACAAATTAGTTGTCAACTATTTTGTATAGTTTGTATCAAAGACATAAACATATGCATCCATAGTTGAGAAAAACTCACATAATGGTAGAACTGGAGGCGTTTGCACATCGACCCAGATGTCTATATTACCTTCAATATCATCTTCCGGACGAATATCAAAGGTGATAACCATATCAGGCTCAAATGCATAAGCCTTGCATAGTGCTTGCCAAGTTTTGCATTCAAAATGGGTGTATGTGTCTCCATTATATAATTTGACGTTGAAAGTATACCCATGCTCCGTCTTCAAGTAAACTCTCTTTATCTCCATATCATCTATAGCACTAAAACCTATCTTATTCAAGACAAAAATTCTTGCATGGTAGGGGATGCGCTAGTAGAATAGTGAAAATTTAAAATTATAAGTTGAAGCAAATGAAGCATAAGTCATGCTTTAAAATTATAAGTTGAAGCAAATGAAGCATAAGTTTTGCATTCAAATAATAATTGCCGTTTTGACTTACCGTATCCACTTCGAATGTCTCATTCAGCTTGATGCTGAAGCGCCTACCATCAATAAGGAAATTTCTGTCGCACAGGCTGCGCTGGTCTTCACAGTGTTCGCACATAATGAAATCTTTTTCGTCATCAGATGACATTTCCTATATGTTCATATAGGTGAAACATTAAACACTTATTACTATCTAACATTAATTAATATCTAGCCAATTCAAATATATATCTAACTATATATATTTATCTCTAACAATTGACATTACTATATATTTAACTTTTCTATCTATCTAACATTGGACATTAATCTAACATTTATATAAACTCAAAATATATAAAAACATTAAATAAACAGAAAAACTCATTAACAAAAATATTTTAATTAGATCATCAAATCTCAGATACGACAATTTTCTTACTAAAATAAACTAATTATATTAATTATTCAACTAGTTCAAATCTCAAATACCTAAAAATAAACTAGTTCGACAATTTTCTTACTAAAAATAAACTAGTTATATTAATTATTCAACTTGTTCAAATCTCAAATACCTAAAATAAACTAGTTCGACAATTTTCTTACTAAAGATAAACTAGTTATATTAATTATTCAACTAGTTCAAATCTCACATACCTAGCTAATTAATATCTAATTAAATTTTCTAAAAAACAGAAAACAGAAAATAAATAAAAAAATATGTGTGTGTATGTGTGTGTGTGTGTATGTGTGTGTACATGTGTGTGTGTGTGTGTGTGTGTGTGTGTGTGTGTATGTGTGTGTATGTGTGTGTGTATCGTACAATGCTTGGCGACGACGACGGCGATGCGACGACGATGACGGCAGATGCGACGAAGCGGCGGCGACGATTTACGGCGGCGGCGGGCGACGGGCGATCATGGGCGACGACGAGCGACGACAGGCGAAGCGACAGACGACGACGTATGCGCGGTGGCGACGGCGACGACGACGCGGCGAAGGCGAGAGGTTGGAGAGACGCGAAGAAGTAGGAGATGTAACTGAAATTTTCGTAAGTGTTGTATATATAGGAGAGGCCTTTAGTACCGGTTGGAGCCACCAACCGGTACTAAAGGCCAACTTTGGCCAGGCGAAGAGGCGGGAAGACGAGGCCTTTAGTACCGGTTGGAGCCACCAACCGGTACTAAAGGGTGGTCTTTAGTACCGGTTGTTGGCTCCAACCGGTACTAAAGGCCTCGCGCTGCCACCCCAAAGTTTAGTCCCACCTCGCCGGGCGAAGGGCAGCCGCACTGGTTTATAAACCCAGCCGCGGCTACCCCTTCGAACTCCTCTATATAGAAGGCTTGTGGGCCTAAACTCTGCGCGCTGCCCTGTGAGTCTACTGGGCCTTTAAGGCCTGTAATCACACACCTGTGGCCTATCAGGCCCACAGGGCGGCGCCCCAATTTTTTTTATAGTTTTTTCTTTTCTGCTTTATTTTCTTCTATTTATTTCTCCGTAGTTTTTTGTATAGTTTTTTCTTTTCTGTTATATTTATTTTCTTCTATTTATTTGTGAGTAGTTTTTCATCTAGTTTGCCAAAATTCAACATTTTCAGAGTTCATTTTGTAGTGATTTTTCAATTTCACGGTCATTTTGTAAACGATTGAAAAATAGCAAATATAATTTTTTTCTTTTCTGCTTTATTTTTCTTCTATTTATTTCTGAGTAGTTTTTCTTTTCTGCTATATTTATTTTCTTCTATTTATTTCTGAGTAGTTTTTTATATAGTTTTTTTCTTTTCAGCTATAGTTTTTCTTCTTCTCTGCTATTATTTCTTTTCTGCTATTTTTTCTTTTCTGCAAAACTTGATGGTCAAAGTCTGGAGTTATAACTTAAAAAAAGAAATGTTGACGTGCAATTAGTTTTTGCCATAACAAAAGAAGTTGGGAGTTGTAATAAGTTATTAAAAATAAAAAAGAGGTGCAATGCTCCTTAATTTGCTTCAAGCCTTTCGGAATAGTGTAAACTGCACTTTGCATACCTCCGTGCAGTCTACCGTATTCCTGAAGGCTTGAAGCTAAGCAACGTGAGCATTGAGCCTCTTCTTCATCGTCTCTGCACTCAGGGCTTATAAACCGCTCCTAGTCCCTCTCACTTCGCGAGGTGGGACTAAAAAACAGCTTACGTCTGGTTCATCCATGAACCGGTACTAAAGGTGCTCGTGGGGCCCCAGCCTTACCTGACACAACCTCATTAGTACCAGTTCGTGGCACGAACCGGTGCTAAAGGTTCGCCACGAACCGGTACTAAAGAGCTCCTCCCGCCTAGCAGTTGGAACCGGTACTAAAGAGCTCCTCCCGCCTAGCAGTTGGAACCGGTACTTAAGAGCCTCCCGCCTAGCAGTTGAATGGTGCACACTGAATGCACAAAAAGTCTGGACTTGTAATAAGTTAAAAAAAAATGAAATGCCTTTGTAACAGATGAGTTTAATTTCGTCATAAACCCGAATACTTCGAAAGAGATTGTCCAGTTTGTAAACGAAGTGCATCAAGTTTTTGCCGTGACCCTCTCTACTTTTTTGAACATGATATGTGGGTAAAATGATGATACCATGCCAAGTTTCAACTTTTTCAGAGTTCATTTGTAGTGCTTTTCAATTTCCAGGTCATTTAGTTCTCAAAACAAATTATTAAATGCATGAAAAATAGCAAATGAAGGCATAAACGGTTGAAAGTTGATGGTGTCGCTTTGAATGGTGCATACTTAACGCAAAAAATATAGGAGCATTTAGATCATGATCTTATATTTCTTTAGAATTTAAATTGTCAATATGATCTTATAACATCAAAAATACTTTGATCATCAATGATCTTTGTGTGTACAATCTGAATTGTCAATATGAGTCATCAACGATTTATAAACCGATGAAGACTCATATTGCGACCGCAAATTCCACACATAGAGTTCAATGAAGACCAAGTGCTTGTGATAGTTTGAGAAATAACATATTTAAGGTGGTAAAAGGCTTGTTAGGGGAGCGAGGTGGGACTAAAAACAGCTTGCCATAACCTCATTAGTACCGGTTCGTGGTACGAACAGGCACTAAATGGTGATGGTGGGGCCATAGCCTGACCGCAGGCTGACACAGCTTCTTTAGTACCGGTTCGTGGCATGAACCGGTACTAAAGGTTCGCCACGAACCGGTGCTATTGATCGCCGCCACGAACCGGCACTAGTGTACACATTAGTGCCGGCTGAAATTCCAACCGGCACTATTGTGCTTCACATTTGACCCTTTTTCTACTAGTGTCCTGTGTCGGTGGGCCAGAAAGTTGCAGATCAGCGGCTGTTCAACGCAGCGGCCAGATTTGGCGTTTCCGGCCACCGGTGGCTCGCCGATGCAGCAACGTCTACTTATTTAGAACCAAAGAAGAAGAATGAAGAATGCAAGATCAAGAATCCGCAGATCAACAACGAATGCAAGGAGAAGATATTGGTCCAACTAGTGGGAGCAGTTATGGAAGTTGGATATCTTTTAAAATGCATAATTGTGGTTCTTGTTTTCTTTGGTCTTACTATTCTAGCAAAGATTTGGTGAATTAATATCTATCCAATGCCGTTGAAGAAAATAAAAAAAAGCAAAGAAATGTGTTTTCATGTCTGAAATTGAAATGCAAATTTCGGATTTGCGGACCGGCGCGGGCGGCGGCCGAGCAGACCCCGCAAAGCCGACCCGTAAAAGAGCATATTCTGCGAATATCCTTTTTTACGGGTCCATTTTGCGGAGTCTGACTCTGCTGCCGCCCGCGCCGGCCCGCAAAGTTGTTTTTCCGCAAACTGTATATGTGTTTTGCAAGTTGGCATTATACAAGGTCTGTTAGAGGTGCTCTAAGAAGTGCACATCCACAACACGCCATGATTTAATATATACTATCTCCATTACAAATAACAAAATGTAGCTTACTAAAACGTCTTATACTTTGGAATGGAATGGAGGTAGTATAATCCTTCTACGTTTTGACTAGCACGTACTACTACTCGAATGGAAGGGAATGGAAGTACCAGGTATTACAACTCGAGTCTGTTCTCACACGCTAGACGATCGACCTATATTACTTCCTCACTGCAGTACATGCTGCACGCAGTCACTACACCTTGTACGGTCGATATGGAGGCAAAGAGATCAAGCAAGCTGGGGACTGCATGCACCGACGCACGGCTGTTTCATTAATCAATGCCGCGTCTACTTCTAACCAGCTAGTTTCAGATCTCGCGCTCCAATTCTTTTCCTCCTTACAATTTAATATAATCTGACGTGCAAGCAAGCTGCTAGTCGACGGAAAATGAACCATATGCAGTTGGAAAAAAAGGAAAGTGACAGCGCATTTATGTCTATGGTTTAGATGATTACCTATTACCATGAAAAAAAAGACAAACAGGGGAATGCGTCTTGATTTAGCGTGCATGTTCACGTAAACTAGATAATACTCTCTTCATCCCATAATATAAGAGCATTTTTTTACACCACCACACTAGTGTGAAAAATACTCTTATACTATAGGACGGAGTGAGTAACTTACACGTATCCGTTTGTTGCAGGAATGTTTTGCCAAATAACATTTCAATGATATTTGATTGTATGAAACATATTGGAGCACCAATATAACAACTAAACTGGAATATATGTGATTTACTGCATTTAATTCTTGTACAGTTATAAAATATTTCTCAATATAAATAGTATATAAGAATGGAAATTCTCATGCATGTTTGGTGTGCCGTTTTTTATGCATGTTGCGTACTGACATGACATACTTGCATGTTAAGAGAAAAATAGATTAGTGGAGACTAGCTATTTAGATATACAAAATACTACAAGATATGCCGAATGGAAAAAAAATTTAATGCAAATTAATTAAACTGTTTGCTGTAGTATAATATTGTCACTTACTTTCTCTTAGTTCGGACTGCGTAAACTAGTTGGTGCATGCAGTTTAATAATTATTTAGAAATGGAGAAAACTACCCAAATTAGGAATAAAGCACGCCTCTCTCTATTTGTAGACATCAGAAAGTGTTTTTGGCACTACGGTTGTTGTTAAAAAACCTACTTTTTGTTAAATCACAGTACTTAATTGAATTGAAAGTGGGCTACAAATTAATTGTAACGAATTTTCTGATGTACTGGTAATTAATTTATTGAGCAACGGTTTTTGTAATCTTGAATATCACACTACATTCAAATTAAATTCAAGTGTGGCCAAATTTTGTTTGGAATATACATTTTGGATTTTTTGTGAGCCAAATATGTGTCCACTTTGGAAATTTAAACCATGTATGTTTTTATTTCAATAAATCAGTTAAATCTTATTGACTGAGCCTAGAGATACAATGATAAATTGCCCTATTACTAATTTGTCCGTCGAATACAACCTAGACTTACCGATTAGTACTCCCACCGCCCCATAATATAATGTAAAACTAGAAGGAAGCGTTGAACCCTTTGCTCGGGCTGCGGTTGTATATATATATGATGGGTGCCGTGGCTTACAAGAAGATCGAGAGGAGATCGATCACGTGAAGGTTCGGTACAGGAGGTTGAGGAGATAGAACAGAAGAAGGGATAAGAAGAGATACAAGTTAAACACCTTTCCTATCCCTATACAACATCTTCTAACACTCCCCCTCAATTTAAACCTCAAGAAACTTTTGCAAGGTTAAGATTGTACTTGAACTCATCCAATCTCCTCATGGTGAGAGGTTTTGTGAAGCCATCAGCAAGTTGATCTCCAGTAGGTACAAACCGAATATCAAGGAGCTTTCGAGCTACCCTTTCTCTGACAAAGTGGAAATCAACTTCAATATGTTTGGTGCGTGCATGAAAAACAGGATTGGCTGAAGGATAGGTTGCACCAATATTATCACACCATAGTCTGGCAGCTTGTGGAGCCTTGATTCCAAGTTCATAAAGCAAAGTCTGTATCCACATTACTTCAGCTGTAGCATTTGCCAAAGCTTTATATTCAGCCTCTGTACTTGATCGTGAGACAGTAGCCTGTTTTCTTGCACTCCAGGATATAAGATTAGTTCCCAGAAACACAGCAAAACCACCTGTGGATCTTCTATCATCAGCACACCTAGCCCAGTCTGCATCAGAGTAAGCAGTAACAAGCAGAGATGGAGATTTGGTAATTTGAAGTCCAAGTCCTTCAGAAAACTTAAGATACCTTAAAATCCTTTTGACTGCAGTCCAGTGAGTTGTTCTAGGTGCATGTAAATACTGACATACCTTATTCACAGAGTAAGAAATATCAGGACGTGTAAGAGTCAAATATTGCAAAGCACCCACAACACTTCTGTAATTAGTTGCATCCTCTGGTCCAAGAGCTTCTCCACTTTCAAGAGTAAGTTTCTCAGAAGTTGAAATTGGTGTGCTTACAGGCTTACAATATTGTAGTCCTACTCTTCTGAGTATGTCAGTAGTATATTTTTCCTGAGTAAGAAGAATACCATCCTTAACCTGCTTGACCTCTATGCCAAGGAAATAGTGAAGATCTCCCAAATCCTTAAGAGCAAACTCCAATTTAAGATCTTTAAGCAAACAAGTAGTAGCATCTGAACTTGAACTTGCAACAATTATATCATCAACATAAACAAGTACAAATATAGTGATATTACCCTTATCATAAAAGAACAGTGAAGTATCTGCTTTTGATGGTGTAAACCCAAGTTGTTGTAACTGCATACTCAACCTTGAGTACCAAGCTCTTGGGGCCTGTTTCAAACCATACAGAGCTTTATCCAACTTACAGACATGATTTGGCATGCTTTGACTCTCATATCCAGGTGGCTGCCGCATGAACACTTCTTCCTCAAGAACATCATGAAGAAACGCGTTCTGAACATCTAGCTGTCGTAAACTCCAACCTCTGGAGATAGCAATAGACAATACAAGTCGAATGGTAGCTGCCTTAACAACAGGACTAAATGTATCTTCATAATCAATACCAAATCTCTGTTTAAATCCTTTGGCAACTAACCTAGCCTTGTATCTATCTATGCTTCCATCAGATTTTCTTTTTATCTTATAGATCCATTTGCAATCTATGACATTGATGCCCTTCCTTGAAGGTACTAAGTGCCAAGTTCTATTTTTCATGAGCGCATCATATTCATTATCCATAGCTGCTTTCCATTCTTTATGACCTAGAGCATCATAACTGGTTCTCCAACACTAGTAAGGAAAGCACGTTTGACAGGATCATAACGTACCGTACCATCATTATACTCTTTATTTTTGACGATACCTGACTGTGATCGAGTGTGTCGACGAGGAGCCTGAGAACAAACTGCAGAATTATGCACGGAGGATCCAGGCACCAGATCCAAGGAGGATTCTGCACCTGTTTCTGACCCTGTCGGCACAGGCGCAGGCGATCTCCTATCGCCAGCAGAATCAATCATCGCGTCTCGCGCCTCGTCTTCTTGCGTACAAGTGGCGGGCGATCCGCCGGTGTCTGGGCTGGCGGGGTCCACCTGGTGGGGGCTGTCGGCCACGCGCACGCGTGCACCCGCGCCTGGGCTGGCGGCCTCAGCCAACTGCGCATCGGGACATGCGGGGTCCACTCGGTCGGCCACTGGCGCGCGAGGAGATGCATGCAGGGGGAAGCAATCCTCCTGGGATCGCACACCGTCAGGTGCAGCAGTTCTGACGTCCGAATCAGCATGGGATCCGGCGCCACTGCCAGCCGAATCTGTGTTGGATCCTGTGCCTTTTTCGTCCAGACCTGCACACATAAAATGACGACCAGAATCTGCAGAAAAACAATTTTCTGTGGATTTTTTCACATGATCAGCGTTAGTTAATTCACCCCCGTGATCAGGAAGAAGGGCTATTTCAGCACGAAGGAGAGCGCCTGCATTTGGATGAAGTTTGGCGAATGGAAAAAGATTTTCATCAAAGACAACATCTCGAGAGATATAAATACGTCCAGTAGCAATTTCTAGGCACTTGTAGCCTTTGTGGAGATTGCTATAGCCAACAAAAACGCATTGAGTAGAACGAAGTTCAAGCTTATGATGATTGTATGGATGAAGATTGGGATAACATGCACACCCGAAGGTTTTGAGAGAATTATAGTCTGTTTTTTGATGATAAAGACGTTCCAACGGAGTAGAATTTCCAATAACTTTGCTAGGCAAACGATTAATAAGATATGTGGCAGTGATGAAAGCTTCATCCCAATACTTAAGGGGCATGGAGGCATGAGCAAGTAGAGAGAGACCAACTTCAACAATGTGGCGATGTTTACGCTCGGCAGAGCCATTCTGTTGATGAGCATGAGGACAAGACACATGGTGTGCAATGCCTATACTACGAAAGAAGGAGTTGAGCTTCTCATAGTCCCCTCCCCAGTCACTTTGGACTGTTAAGATTTTTCTGTCAAAGTGTCTTTCAACAAGTTTTTGAAACTCTTGGAATATAGAAAAGACTTCAGATTTATACTTAAGTAAATAAATCCAAGTAAACTTGCTGTAATCATCGATAAAACTGACATAATATTTCTTTCTGCCAAAAGAATCTCGGGCATGTCCCCGTACATCACTGAAAATAAGCTCTAAAGGAGCTCGAGAAACACTACTAGACTTAGGATAGGGAAGTTGGTGACTCTTGACACATTGACAAGCTTCACAAACCGAATCACTAATAGGACTATGTGACAAAGAAAGTTTGCCTTTATTGACTACTTGCTTAACTATGACCGAGGACGGATGTCCTAAACGTTGATGCCACCGTGCCAAGGAGGGCTTGATGACGGAGTAGACCTGACGATGATTGCGACTAAGTGCTCCGGATGTGATGGGGTAGAGGCCGCCAATGCATCTACCGTGGTGTAGGAGTTCCCTCGTTGCCCGATCCTTGATAAAAAAGTAACGAGGGTGAGTTTCAAAGAAGACATTATTATCAGTGGCTAAACGAGACATAGAGGCAAGACTTTTATCGGCTTGAGGGACATGAAGAACATCTTTTAAGACTAGATCACGTTTAAGCATAGGGGAATTAATAAAAGCTTGACCAATGTGTCTAATATCCATACCTCCACCGCTTGCGGTGTGAATCTGATCAGTGCCGTGATATTTCTCACGGAGAGCAAGTTGCTCTAGCTCGCTTGTGACATGATCCGTAGCGCCTGAGTCAACATACCACACTCCTTCTCCTCCTTGATCACGCATAGCTGCAGCAACCTGACGAGAATCTGGAACAAAGTCTTCATCATAACGGTGCCAGCAGTCCATGCCCTCATGGCTGGCCTTCTTGCAGAGTTGGCAGCGAGGGCGGCTGCGCGAAGAGGAGGAGGGGCGGCGGCTAGTGTTGTTGTTGAAGCCACCACCCCCTGTTCTATTGGAGTTGTTGTTGTAGCTGCCGCCTCCTGTGTTGCCGTAGTTGTTGGTGTAGCTGCTGTCGCCCTGGGAGTTGCCGCGCCCACGCCCACCACCGCGTCGCGCGTGGTGACCGCGTCCACGGCCGCGTCCGCGCGAGGCGGTGTTGGCAGAAGATTGGCGAAAAGCGGCGCCATGAAGGAGACTGAGGCGGGCGTTGAAGCTCAAGAGCTGGCTATATAGCTCCTGGACGGTGATCGGCTCCACCCGAGCAGCAAGGGCCGAGACGACTGGATTATAATCCATGTCCAGTCCGGCCAGGATCTTGGATACGATCTCCGGATCGGAGAGCGCGGCGACAGTGCATGCAACTTCGTCGGTGAGGCTCTTAATCTTGCCAAGATATTCTGCCATAGTCATGTTACCTTTTTGCAGGTTCGTAAGCTCGATGCGAGTGTTGATGGCTTGCGCTTGGCTCTGGGCGGCGAACATGTCATGGATGGCGCGCCAGACTTCTGCCGGCGTCTGGAGCGTGGCCACCTGTGCAAGGATGTCGCGGGAGAGCGAGCCCATCAAGTAACCTTGGAGTTGTTGCTGCTGTGCGTACCAGAGGGATCTGGCAAAGTTCACCACCTGTTCTTCTTTGCCGTTGTTGGTGACGGTGAGGGTGGGCGGCGGCGAAGGGCTCTTCGCGTCAAGATGGTGCTCCATCTGCGCGCCCTTGATCTGGGGTAGGACGACGGCCTTCCAGAGGAGGAAGTTGCCTCTCGTCAGCTTCTCTTGCGGCGGCGATCCGAGGGAGGAGTTGGTGTGGGTGGAGGTGGACGAAGATGCAAAGGTGGAGGAGGAGACGTCGGTGGTGAGGGCACCCATGGTGCTCGGCATCATGGCGGCGGAGGTGGTGGACATAGTTGTGGTCGCCTGGGGTAGCTAGATGCGATCTCTATTCGATCTGTGGAGGAAGAGGCTCTGTTACCATGTAAAACTAGAAGGAAGCGTTGAATCCTTTGCTCGGGCCGCGGTTGTATATATATGATGGGTGCCATGGCTTACAAGAAGATCGAGAGGAGATCGATCACGTGAAGGTTCGGTACAGGAGGTTGAGGAGATAGAACAGAAGAAGGGATAAGAAGAGATACAAGTTAAACACCTTTCCTATCCCTATACAACATCTTCTAACATATAATACTTTCTCTGTCCCAAAATAAGTGTCTCAACTTTATACTAACTTTAGTACAAAATTGTACTAAGCCCGAGACAGTTATTTTGGGACGGAGGGAGTACGTTTTTGCAAGCTAGTACGTAAACATCTTACAACCATGTGCAAATTTCCTCGTTTAGTAACTACAGTACCAGCTTTGGTCGATCAGAGCGACCACGCGAGTACATGACAATTTGACACCGCTACCCAACCCTATCTTCAAGCTAAAGTGTTAGAGCATGGATGCATCATCCTCATAAAACCGCGTGTTTAACTACCGATCGATCACATCCCCCGTACGCTACACTGCACTATAAATACATGCGCTGCGTGCTTTGCCTTCTCATCCGGTCATCCTCAGCTACTTCACCACGGTGCTAACTACCTAGCGCTGCACCAACCAACCAGTAGTCAATTAAGCAGCACCTGACCATGGCGCCCAAGCAGCTCCCCGCTGTCCTCCTCGCCGCCTGCGCCACCCTCCTGGCCCTCGCCGCGCCATTGCTGGCCGGCGACCCCGACATGCTCCAGGACTTCTGCGTCGCCGACTACAAATCCCTCGACGGCCGTAAGTTTTGCTAGCTCTTCCACCCATATTGTTGTGCACATGTATAGATCTTGCCTGAATGCATGCGTGTATGCTTGCAGCATTGCGGCTAAACGGTTTCCCTTGCAAGAGGCCGGAGAACGTGACGGCGGACGACTTCTTCTCCTCCGCGCTGGCACTCCCGGGCAACACCGGCAACCCCGTCGGATCTGCGGTCACGGCGGCGAACGTGGAGAAGCTCCCGGGGCTCAACACGCTGGGCGTCTCCATGTCCCGCGTGGACTACGCGCCCTGGGGCGTGAACCCACCGCACACCCACCCACGTGCCACTGAGATCATCTACGTGCTTGAGGGCTCCCTTGACGTCGGCTTCGTCACCACTGCCGGCAAGCTCTTCGCCCGCACCGTCTGCAAGGGTGAGCTTTTCACCTTCCCCCGCGGCCTCGTCCACTACCAGAAGAACAACGGCGGCGCGCCGGCCGCCGCCATCACGGCCTTCAACAGTCAGCTTCCGGGCACGCAGTCCCTCGCCCTAGCGATGTTCGCAGCCTCACCACCGGTTCCTACCGACGTGCTGGCCAGGGCGCTCCAGATCGACGGCGGCCTGGTGGAGGCCATCAAGTCCAAGTTCCCGCCAAAGTAACTTGCCTTGCATTTGCATGCATGAGGTTGGTTGGGTCTGTTCTACGTGCGTACGTGCTGCTAATAATTAACGACGACCAAGTGCAGTTTCAATTCATTTGCTTGACAGTATCTTTAGTACCATACTCTGATCGATTCCTTTGTGTCGGTGCATGTTTAGTGAAGGGTGTCGCCGGTTTTACTATTAATTGTTGCTTTTTGTTCACGAATGAGCTACCGGTGATTAATTTGTATGTGTCTATTATTGCTGAAAATGAATGTGCCTTATTGCTTTAATTGTCATGTTTTTTTGTGTGTGAAAAGGAACATATCTATTATGAAGTTTCATTGAAAGTACAAAGCACCTCAAAGGCTCAAACGTAATAAAAAATACATCACGGATTATGAACCATGGAATGACCATTGCCACTGCCAGAACGAGCCGCTGACGTGCCGTTGTTGTTGCTCTAGTACTGAAGCCGCCCTGACCGTGCCAATGACGGTCAGGAATTCTTCGTCCACGTCCCCTTAAGGACCTGCGCCCCAGAGCCGCAGTCGTCGCCGTTGACTTCTTGAATCGATATGAAGAAACTTACATCAAATATCATCATTGCATATGTACGGCACGAAACCCTAATCTCGCCGTGCAAGGAGATGGCATGAATCTATGTTAGAACTCCGTCTAATGCGCCCTAACAAGCGAACTTAGGGAGGATCGGAGCACGGAAGACTAACTCGAAGAAGATGCGTCATTCATCTGAGCGTCACTCCTACAAGGACTAAAACCCTACCAATCTACTAGTCGGAGCCGAGGCACCAGGAAATCCCTGCCCGCCACCGGCCGCTGGAGTGGCAGGCAAAGGGGAGGTGAATACTTGGGCTCACCGATAGAGGTCGAGGGGAGAAAGGCTTTCCCTAGTGATGTACAAGTCACATGATAAAGAAGAAACTGCATGCACCTGTACAATTTTATTACGTGTCATCGTCTGACATTGATATATAAATTGAATGCGTGATAGTTTGCATAGACAACACGATCATGATTTGCACCGACAGTTTTCCTATCAAGCAACACTGTTTGGCCCAAAAAAGAAGTAACACTGCTCACTGTCGCACCTCTCACGTACACCCCCTGAGTATGGCTGGCTCTACCAACCTCTCAGGTACACGAAGCTGTGAACCTTCCTCTTCTCTCACGCCTAGTTGGTTTGAGTATGGCTGGCTCTGCCAACCTCTCACGTACACGAAGCTGTGAACCTTCCTCTTCTCTCACGCCTAATTGGTTAACTAACTTGGTCACATGATCAACCGATCCGGCCATCCATCACGTCACCGTCAAGGTAAGTAGAGTACCTACTTCAGTCGATGTCATGTACAGATACCGCCTCCCAATGCTCCCCTCTGCATCAAACCGAAAGTTCCTGACCGAGTTAACCACCTGCAGCCAGCTCACGCAGCTACTAACTACATAGATCAAGGACACCGCCGATTAACAAGGAATCGTCGTGGCCAAGCTCCCTGCTGAGCAATTTTTTGGTCATGAACGAGAAGACTTGGACAAAGCAAGACAGAGAGTCGAGGCTCCTAGTGGAAAGAATGCTGCGGCTGCTAGGTAAGAGATGGAGAGAAAAAAAAAACTAAATTAGCACAAACAGATGAACTATTTTTTAAAGAAGACACATTTGGAAACAAGAGTCAAAGGGTGTAGTTTTTTTTTCAAAGGAAGAATTGCCCCGGCCTCTCATCAAGCGATGCACACAACTATTTTATTAAATGAAATATCAAACAAAGTACGCATATCATCTCACATTCTCAAGCAAGCTAATTTTTTTTAGTAAAAAGCCACAACCGGCATAAATATGACAAGATGACTAAATACCTATCCTATACTAGTAGAATGCCCGTGTGTTGCAACGGCCTTTTTAAAATTTGTAGTGAAAATGCAGTAAATTTAAAGAACTATAAGATATTGGTATCCATAGAGCTAAAAAATAAATACAAATAATTAGAGGCCTGGAGATCTACATAACATGGTCTCGTGTAAATTGCATACAATAATCCTTGTAAATATTTTGCTTCTAATAAATTTGCAGTACACTTTGGCCTACTGTTTTACATCTCCAATAAGGAAACACTGAATCTCTACAGCAAAGATCAAATGTATGCTTCCGTACTAGAGGTATAAAAATGTGTATTTCTTAATTGATGCGCTTTTGAAATCTTCTAGCTCATAACAGCATAATTCAAATGATTGTGCCACATATTTTTGGAACTTATACATAAGCACTTATTCACCCTACAAATATTTTGTAGGGGGTCAAACTAAAAAGAGAAAACATAAGTCTTGTGATAGAAATTGTAATGTCAAAGCGGTGGCACAGGCCCTTCCCACCTTCATCATGGGTGTTTTCAAACTAAACCAGAGCTTTTGTGATAAATATGAGAAGATTATAAGAGATTTCTGGTGGGGAGACAAAGATGATAAGAGGAGAGTTCATTGGATGTCGTGGGAGAATATGACAAAACCCAAAAGACCGAGGGGGGGGCATTGGATTTCGTGACATGCACCTTTTAATCAGGCTCTTCTTGCCAGACAGGGGTGGAGACTGATTCAGAATCTAGATAGCCTGTGTGCGAGGGTTCTCAAGTCAAAATATTACCCGAATGGAAACTTGCTTGATACAGTCTTCTCTTCGGATACATCTCCGGTCTGGAGGGGCATAGAGTTTGGGTTGGAACTTCTAAAAAAAGGCCTCATCTGGCGTATTGGAGATGGCAAAAATATACAAATCACAAGGGACCAATGGATCCATAGGAAGGAAGGTCTGAGAGCAGCCTCCTTTGTGAGCAGATCGAGGCTCAGACGGGTTAATCGGCTAATAGACGATGAAACTAAGGAATGGAAAGTTGAACTAGTGAAACAAATTTTCCACAACTTCGACACTGAGGATATCTGCAAGATGAGAATACCGAAGGGAGAGGTTGAGGACTGCGTGGCATGGCACTATGAGTAATCAGGGATATTTACTGTCGGGAGTGCATACAAACTTGCAGATTCTTTGAAGAGAAACAATAGTGCTTCAGCCTCAAGCTCTATAAGCGAACCGGGCGACCGCAGAATTTGGGATGCTATTTGGAAAGCGAGGATCCCAAACAAAGTTAAAATCTTTGGCTGGAGAGCAGCCACCAACTCGCTTGCCACCAAACAGAATGCATGCAAAAGAACCATTGCCACTGATGATGTATGTGAGATATGTGGCATGGGTCGGGAGGACGAATATCACGCTATCATTGCATGCACCAGGAGCTTGGCGTTGAGGCATGCAATGAGGGAACACTGGGCTCTCCCAAATGAATCAGAGTTTAGAAAGACGGGCCCGAATTGGTTGCAGTTGCTGTTAATCGCAAACCCCGAGGAAGCCAGGAGGAAAATTATTTTGGTACTCTGGCAGTCGTGGAATCTGCGGAACAATGTCATACATGGCGATGGAAAAGAGACGGTCTCAGGTGCGGTGTAGGGATTATTGAGGCTACATTCGGACCTGATAGTAGCTGACGATGACCCACTCGAGGAGAGGAACACGAACAAGTTATCAGCCTTCCCAACAACAGTCCATGTACCTATGCAGCCAGGTGCAAACCACTGGGTGGCCCCACCCCCAGACGCAGTGAAGTTGAATATAGATGCTGCTTTCCTACATGAATCTGGTGAGGCTTGGGGAGGAGCAGTAGCCAGAGACCACCTGGGCCGGGTGCTCATGTCCATCGGCAATCGCCTTGACCGATGCCACTCAGCAGAAGAAGCAGAGGGTGCAGCTGTCGAGCTAGGGATATCCACCTTTGCAGGCCTGTACAGAGGACGGATCATCCTAGAAACAGACTGCGCGAGCATTGGAGGGATGCTCCAGTCGGCGAATGGAGAGTGCAGATCAGCCTGTCGTGCAGCCCTAGCCAACGCCAAGGGGCAGCTGTCTGTTTTCTCCAGTTGGGAGCATCGTCAAGAGAAACAAAAAATCTCTTGCTCATGAATTAGCAACCATAGCTAGAAGAACCGGGGACTTTAGTCTGATTGCAAAGGTCCCGGATGATGCAATAGCTGTTATGATGAAGGAAATTGTAACCACCATGGTGTAGGTTTTCCATGGTTCTAAAAAAAGAAATTGTAAGGTGAATGAGACTACATGATCAACTTTTTGCAAGGAGCCTTCTACTGATATACATACAACTTCAAAAGTTATGATTTCAGCAACATAAAAATATATGATAAACTTGTAGATACTCATGATTTTTGCTTTATATGATATAACACAAGTAACATGGGGCAAATTTTCTTACCTTGACATGGATCAACTACTGACAATCTAAAATTTAGCTCAAGGAAGTAAGCATTTTGTGCATAAAGAAGAAAAGTAAGCAGGTGACATCATCTGAAATAAGAGAAACTACAAATAGAAAAACGGAACAAAGCAATAGGAGAAGGCAAACCGGATCAGCAGTGGGCGTCTATGGCAATATCACTGACGTGGTTGTTGCAACCTCCGAGACTAAGGGGTGAGGAGGTAGCAGCATCAACTCCAAAGAATTCATGCCACCTAATAGTTATGGTCATCGCCCTCGATCGACGACAACATCAACTTAGTGGTCATTCTCCTTGTGTGTCTTCTTCCCCCTGGTTGGGATCCAAGCCAGCAGTGGTGCTTTCTAGCATGCTGCGAGTTGACTGAACGAATATGCAACCCATATCAGACATACATGGGACCCTGAACGATGTTCATGCCGCCCATGTCAATGAATAAGACGAGGTTGTGCTTGGCATGGTGGTCATTGGGATTGAATTGATCAATGCGCTTGAACCACCGCGGTAACGAAGCATACATAGTAGAGGCGGTCGCCACCACAGTCGAGCATATAATACATTCCTTCCTTGAGAGCCGCCTAGTGCACATAGTGATCGGTGGAACCTAAACCATGCCAGCAATACCACATTACCGTTCATCGCCTCAAACACTGCCACCACAAGGCTGAAGTGTAGGGCCGCCACCCATAGCACCGGTAGGAGCGCACCCAGCCGGTTCACCTCCTTCCTCCTCCACACGCAGTACCCACCGCTATCATGCTCTCAGTTACACAACGAAGATGTGAGCGTCGTCCCTGTTGTCCTATCCTCCTCCAATTTCGCCAATGCCTTCGGTTCTTCTGGCCTCGTCCCCATGCAAGACAGCGTGGAGTAAAGCTCCAAAGAGGCGGTTGTTTCCTTCTCCGTCGGCTCTTTGCCTTCACTCTAGCTAGCTAGCATCAAAGGGTGGGGAGGGTCAGCGCCCATGAGCTCATGTTCCTCTAGGGCCTCGTGAGCGCGTCCCCATTCTTCTCTTCGACCGTAACACCTGCCTTCCGCACCATGCTCTTCATTCCCAACCATGCCCAATCTTGTACCCTTTGATGTTGTCGTTGTCCCTACCCCACAACACCGGCACCGACATCCATAATCTACTACACCGGTGGGACTAAGTACCCACCACCTCGAGGGCACCATTCGAATCGGCCGCAAAGCAAGGCGAGCCGTAGGGGAGAGGTTGGGAGTGCACGTGCACATGCAATGTACGTCTCAAATTTAAAATATGAATACGCAAAACTTACGTATCTCTTATCCTGCATGTGCAATGATTTGGGATGCAGCTAACTAATAATTTTTGGATCAAGGTTGAAGCAATCATAGTCATACATAAGATGTTAATTCATTGTGATAACTTGCATGAAGCGGTACTACTGCAGCCATTTTTCCACGTAGACCATGGGAACCACTCGGGTTTGACACAATATAAAAAGCACCACTCACTTTTAACACAATTAATTTTCTCCATCCATAGTAACCAGATCTAGTTGCTAAGGAATATGTTAGATTGGACACAACCGGCCTTAGCTATTGTATTATACTATTATGCCTAGTTACTCCCTTAACCCCGCCGCACTGTACCTCGCCACATCTCATTGTTGTCTGTAAGTTGTTTCTTTATGATTCGTAGACAATAGCATGATATACAATGTATGTAGGATCTTCAAATTACTTTTAAAAGATGAAGAAGATGTGAAGTGGCTTTGTTCTTCTGCATCTTTGACATCTGACAAGTAAAAGAGAAGGAACATAAGCGCATGGTTTGGATACGGATAAATCAGCATTTGATGAACTATTTGAAATGTTCATTTTAATTTGTCAAGTCCTCCAAGAGCAGCAAGAGCATCTTGACACGATGCCTATAGGACTAACACTCAGTTGCCCACTACTTCACAAAATTTAATTATTGTCAAATGTTAATCCTAAATCAAGACACAGTCCATTGGCTTGTGAGTGTGTTACTTATCGATGAGTGGAAGACCTCGAGGCCAAAGTTCCCTCCCAATGGAGCAGTCTACTTGGCAGCATGGGTGGCTTTGTTTATACAACTAAAATAAATAGTAATCAAATCATGTAACCTAGTATGTTAAGGTCATCTTGCTAACACATACTCCCTTCATCCCAAAATAAGGGTCTCAAGCGTAGTATAACTTAGCACTAAAGTTAGTATAAAGTTGAGACGCTTATTTTGGGACGGAGGGAGTACATGGTAAAGTTTGACATAAAACGAAACAACATATATTCAGTAATTGAAAAGTTATTGAACCAAGCAATGCGCATTATTTTGCATCATGATAGTTGTTCACTCTGCATCCACTGCTCAACAGAAAATCAACTATACCCTAGGCGGCCGAAGCTAGGGTCTTCCGTTCTCGTGAAGCCGCCGTCGCCGCATTTGAGAAATTGAAGTCCCCTCGCCTCCGACTGCCATTTTGGCGTTGAGAGGTGGGGGATCTCGGATCTTCAAGATCTCTATGTTCTTGCTCAACATCTAGAGATCATCATAGTTTTGTGAGAATAAATTTCCTCTTGTTCTTTTGACGGTGCCATGAGATTAGAGAGTTTTCTGCCCTCGCAGATTTGAGTATTCGGATCTGATGAGTTTATGTTTCTGCGTCAAGCTTTTTTTGTTGGTCTGATTCTTTGTGGAGTTGAAATCTTTCATCGACATCATGGTGAAAATATAATGATTCGAAGGCCTGCACTTCTAGGGCATCATCCCCGACCCAAGTACGTTCATCGGTCAAGGCTTCCCATCTTCTTGGATGGGTGACTCAAGAAGCTTTAAAAAACCATTATTGGTAATGTTCGCGCGGGTGAAGGAGTGACAATATCGTTGCTCCAGTCCAATTGCAACCTCTTTACCGAAGTCTTTGGAGTATTTCTCAAGCAGAGAATGATAGCGCAAAGGTGTTTTTGAGAGATTTCATTGTAATTCTTAGTCATAAAAATTACTTTATATTTTGTTGGATCTTAGGTCAAAATCAGTGTACCTGTAATTGTAGTATGAATAAAGTTACAGGTGTTTCCCAAAAAAAGTTGTTCGTTGTGTGATGTAGGTTCGCTTCATTCCAGTCTTACTGGTTTTTTTATTTTCAGTTTTCTTCCATTTTTTGTTTTATTCATATTTTCATCTTTTACTTTGATTTTTTTTCTTTTTCTTCATTTGACTATGACTTTCTTTGTTCTCTCATTGTTTCTTCTGATTTTTTAGACTTTTGCTTTCCTAGTTTCTTTCTTGGTTCTCTTTGTTTTTAGGTTTTTTAACCTTTTCTATTATGTTTCTTAGTTAATTTGTATCAGGATTTTTCAGCACATGTCTACTTTTCTTAGTACAAAATGTACATTTTAGAGCATACGTACCAATTTTTCTGATGCGTGTTCGACATTTTTGAAATACATGCATTGAATGTTTTTTCTAATACCTGGTAACATTTTCGAAATACCAGTTTCTTATTTTTAAATAGCAATAGACATTTTATAAACTATGAAACATTTTTTCAATTGTATAATTATTTTGGAAAATTCCATAGACATTTTCTGAATACATGTGATTATTTCCTTAAAATGTCGCATACATTTTTTAACGTAAATAAAAAATTGAACCTATTCTATCTTTTGTTTGAATTGTATACAACATTTTCTTAATATGTTGCAAATTTGTTTTTTTTAAATGAGGGAATATTTCCACGCGCAAAGGGCAAAATAAATAGGCCAGCACAGACACGGCCTGTGACTTAATATTTTTTGCTTGACTTTTTTCAGTAAAATTTGAGTCATCTATATTTTTAGATAAAAGAATTTCTAGAATCACTTTTATTACATAATATATTAAAAACTTTCATAGGTCAATGGAAAATATTCTGACTCTTTTAAATTTGTTCATATAGTTTGGGAAATTGTGTTAATGCGTAAATAAATTTTACAGTACTAATGAAGAATCACTTGAGCTCTCAATGGTTGCAGATAGAATAAAAAGGCGGCAGGCCACATAATTTAAATTATGGCTGGCTGAGTCCTTCCTTTTTTTGTATTTTTACTCTTTTCGCCTTGCCTCAAGCCCTGCGTAAACATACTTTGCTTGCTTATTTTGTAGTGTGTTTTTTTTTTACCATTTCTGTGTTTCTTTTTGAAAAATCCCAAAACCGGAGATTATTTTGTGTTATACCAAAACAATACATACTAATTGGGAAAAAATATTTCAAACTAGGTGCACGGTTATAAAAATACATTTCTCATCTCAAAGGAGATGTTTATGTATTTTAAAAAAAATCCCATGATGATAAATAGAAGAAGAAATGTTCATATACTTGCCACCAAAGTACAGTAAAATTAATTATTTAGGAAAATAAAATGTCTAATGTTTAGAAAAATAAATTGAAAATAACAAGGTGACAAAGAATGTGAAATGGGGGGGGGAGGAGGGGGATATGACCTATAAAGTGAACTAAAATGTGGTTGGATGGTTAGAAGGACAATGGTATCCTTGGCCCACTAGGGTTCAAGTCCTAGACTTGACATTGGTACTCGCATTTTATTGGTTCTGTTTTGGACTTTCAGGCGATGTTTGTTTAGTAGGAGGAGATGTTCCTGTCAACTACGATGCGCCTGTGGTGACTTCGTCAATCTCAAGATGCTATGCCGGCTTAGTCTTCTCAAAGGTGCTAATAAGGGTAGGGTGTGCGTGCGTGCGTTTATAGGGGTAAGTGCGTGTATACTCATGTGTGAGTGACTTCGTTTGTACCATGTTCAAAAAAGTAATAAAAAAATAAATAGACAAAAGATAAAGAAACAGAAAAAGGAAGAAAAGAAACTCAGATATTGGACCCGATCCAATCCAATAGTCATTTGCTTTAGGTGATCTCACCTGGATGTAGGAAAGCATGTGATAAATCTTACCCAAAAAAAGTGATAAGATGAATAGTAAATCCTTTGCATGTACGACAACATGTTTTGACTTTCTCATCATTGTTATTACCAGGTATATTCCCCATCATCGATAGTTGCGCTTTTGCTGTGCAAATTGGATTTAGCTTATTATGGCCAACAATAATGGACTACAAATATTGCGATTATATGTCCCCTCCCTGGTATTGTCAGTTTGGCCAATGTGGCCAAGCTTGGGAGTAAGTTGTGTTTTAATCCTAACATACCCAGAGCTCCTGATCTAGAGGGTTGACGTCCTGAGATTTGGCTTGATCTAGAGGCAGTGGCAAAAATGGTGGTGTCAACTCATTTTGGTCAGCATAGTACACCAGGATGTAGCCTTCCCTGGAGTCTTGCATTGGCTGGAATGTGTCCAACAGTCTCACTTCCACCTATTGGGGCAGGTGGTTCATCCGGCTCTTCAATACTCTTAAGGTTATTCCATCTTGTACACGGTGATGTAAATTTAGCATGGAGCTAAAGAAGAAAACTTGAGATGACCTGATTTATCTTTTAGTTTTAGGAGGGATCATTGTTTGTTGGTGTGGTTTCACATTTATTGACCCAATACAATTTGTTCAGTTAAGCAATCAAGTCAGATTACGACAGTGCAGAAAAAAGATGTCCCAAAATAGTAATTACAGAGTTGAAAAAAAATGGGACGATCACACTAATGCCTATGCGACAAACACAAAAAAAGGACTCTTCAACAAACCCTTTGGTATCATCTGCCTACGCCAATCAAGCTATGACCATGGGTACCTTTCTCCCACTTGGCAATTTAGCAAACACTCATCTCCACAAACGAAAAAGAGGAAACTTAGATCAAGCTCGGTTGCTAATTGTCTAACCTCCAGAAGTTATAGTACGATCATTGTTGTGAAAAGACGTCCAGTTGTCAAATAAATAAATATAGCGTCCTTTCAATTTTGCGTTGCTTAATTTGGATGCGAAGGACTTTCCGTTGATGCATGCCGACGTGCAAGAAAGACTAAGCACAGATCTCCACATTGATTCACACCAAACACATTAATTAGGAAGGTCGACGATCTGAAATCCACGTCCGGATAAGCATACATGCATGCGTACGTATAGTTGTACTTCCATTAACATGGCTCTGCCTTACACACAAGTCAAGTAGGGTATGAGAGCTTAGGGCATCTTCAAAGCTGGCCTGCAAATGGACACAACAAATAATGTTTGTTTTTATGTCCAGACGTGGTCTGCGGACATGATGCTGTAGAGAGTCATCCAATGCTTTTTATAAATTAATCTTTATTTATCAGTTCGGAGGAGAGAGAGGAGTGGGGAATGTGAAGGGAGAAAAGAGAGCAGGACTATGTTGTGGCTTCTTGTTGATCAAATGAATGTCCGGACACCGGTTTAGCTCCCTCAAGTTAGTCTCAATTTATCGAAAAAAGGTCATCCGGACTACTTTGCGGATGACAGGGTCCCCATTGGATGACAAAAGTTGACACAAACTGTTCGGACAACACAATCCAGACACATACCGGAGCTTTTAGTGTCTCCTATGGAGTTGCCTTAGTGGTTAAAGATTATTTATATAGTGATGGGTAAATATTTACCAGCTTAAACTCATGGTATGTGCTTATGGCTTGTGCGTTCCTTTTGCATACGCAAGCATAGACCATTGAAGGTAGGCAACGCATGCACGTCTCGATCCGATCTCGATATCTTCTCATGCACGTACATCGCATCCTGTTGATGCAATGCACGTACACGATAGCTTCTCCACAGTGTGCTTGCATGCACATATTCTGCGCACGCCAAGTAATTCTCATCAATACGCATCGCCGGCCATTGGTACTCCTACAACGAGTACGTACTGGCCGGGGCACGGAGCGGTCTATTTATTCGTCGCCGAAAATGGTGACTAGGACTAGGCATACTCAGCTATATATATATGTGACCATCCATCTAGGATTAATCATAGTAGGTAGTAATACAACCTTGCATTTTACCTTTAATTAATTCTGGTTGGTGACGTCTGACACATATGAGACCACACAAAAAGAGCAACGGATTCGATCGTTTTTAGTGACTTTTGCAGGGAGTGTCTTAACACTGTTGTCGGTGTTTTGGTGGCCACACGATCAGTATTGTCAGTTGCGACAACATTGGCTGTACAGATTAATTAGCTGGGTCAGGAGAAGTAAAACGTACGCATTGCCAAATGTTTTTTCTTTGCCCACATTCTTCATACTTCACAGCAGTAAGACACGGCGCGCGCACACACAGATACGTACGTACATAGATAGGGTAAAGTTATTCTAAGCGTGAATGTAGAATAACTTATTCTACACCCCTTAATAACGCTATATTTATACAAAATCTAGTACGTACGGCACATCCTCTACATGCCTTAGTTTAATATGTACACAAGTATAATCCTTCTACGTCTTGACTATTACGTACTACTAGTATTATGCAGCATAGGTACGCACGTACTTCGTTAGATTCGATGCACACCCCACGACTCCGGGCTATACGTACGTACGCCCTCGACGAGATCACGCAAGTTCAATGCATGCATGTGTATCTAGCCAGGTAATGAATCAGGCCCAATTCAACTCTAGTCTGTTCTCACACGCTAGCCGATGGACCGATATTGTTTGCTCAGTGGTCACTGCAGTAGCTGGCACATCGGTACGTGATGCACGCAGTCACTACACCTTGTACGGTAAGATATGGATGCAACGCAAGAGATCAAGCAAGCTGGCGACTAGAGTGCTGCTGCACGCACCGACGCGCGGCTGTTTCATTACTCAATGCCCACGTCTACTTTAACCAGCTAGTTTCCAGATCTCGCGCCCCATTTATTTTCCCTCTTACACGTATCCGTTCAATTTAATATAATCTGACGTGTAAGCAAGCCGCTAGTCACCGGAAAATGAACCATGTGCAAGTTGAACGCATCACAATTTAGTAACTATATCACAAATTCACAATAGCTAAAGATCAGTCGACTGAATTTTGTTTTTGTATCGGTTGAATTTGTTTTGAGAAGGAAGAAGGAAGCGCCAATGGAAAGGAAGAAGGAGACACCAAGGTTGCCCGCGCCGGGGAAGAAGCAACCCCACTATATATCGTTAGGGTGGAGGGTGCAGGTTCACCGGAAAAGCAACCCCACTATCTATCGTTTGGGTGGTGGATGCAGGTTCGCCGGTTCGTTAGAGGGATGGCCAGGACGGCGGAAAGACCGGCGGCTGGGGCAGTTTGAGGGGAGGGCGGTGCGGCGAGGCGATCACGGGAGCACTGCCGGCGTTGCGCAGGGGAGGCCGGCGGTTAGGGCAGTGGTTCATGGGGCGATCGACAGGAAGAAGATGAACAGGAGATTGGACTGAAGGTTGAAGAAGCTAATCCAGCCATCCATCTCGTCCAACGGCTTAAAACAATCTGAGCCAAAATATTTTTACAGGTGATTGTCATCTAGCAAAACACTAACTATATACAGTACCAGCTTTGATCATTCCTCCCTCCTCCAGCTCAGACCCCTCTCTGACTCCACGAGTGCATGGCACAAATTCTATGGTGCTTGACAATATGAGATCTCTATCCAACCATACCTTCAAGCTGAAGTGTTAGAGCATAGATGCATCGTCCTCATAAAACCGCGTGCAATTAACTTCTTCACGTGTCTATGGATCAACTACCGGTCGATCACATCCCCCGTACGCTTCACTGCACTATAAATACATGCGCTGCATGCTTTGCCTTCTCATCAGGTCATCCTCAGCTACTTCACCACGGTGCTAACTACCTATAGCGCTGCACTTGACCATGGCGCCCAAGCAGCTCCCCGCCGTCCTCCTCGCCGCCTGCGCCACCCTCCTGGCCCTCGCCGCGCCATTGCTCGCCGGCGACCCTGACATGCTGCAGGACTTCTGCGTTGCCGACTACAAATCCCTCGACGGCCGTAAGTTGTGCCGTCTCTTCCATCCATTCTCTCGTTCGCACAAGTACAGATCATGCCAACAAAGAGGTAATGCATAAGTGTATGCCTGCAGCATTGCGGCTGAACGGGTTCCCGTGCAAGAGGCCGGAGAACGTGACGGCGGACGACTTCTTCTCCTCCGCGCTGGCACTCCCGGGCAACACCGGCAACCCGGTCGGCTCCGCCGTGACAGCCGCGAACGTGGAGAAGCTTCCGGGGCTCAACACGCTGGGCGTCTCCATGTCCCGCGTGGACTACGCTCCGTGGGGCGTGAACCCGCCGCACACGCACCCGCGCGCCACCGAAATCATCTACGTGCTTGAGGGCTCCCTTGACGTCGGCTTCGTCACGACTGCCGGCAAGCTCTTCGCCCGCACCGTCTGCAAGGGCGAGCTCTTCGTCTTTCCCCGCGGCCTCGTCCACTACCAGAAGAACAACGGCGGCGCGCCGGCCGCCGCCATCTCAGCGTTCAACAGCCAGCTTCCGGGCACACAGTCCCTCGCCCTAGCGTTGTTCGCAGCCTCACCACCGGTGCCCACCGACGTGCTGGCCAGGGCGCTCCAGATCGACGGCGGCCTGGTGGAGGCCATCAAGTCCAAGTTCCCGCCAAAGTAACTAGCCTTGCATTTGCATGCATGAGGTTGGTTGGGTGAGGGTCGGCTCTACGTGCGTACGTGCTGCTAATAATAACGAGGACCACGTAAAAGTGCAGTTTTAATTCATTTGCCCGACATCCTAAAAAAATCATTTGCCTGAGAATATCTTATTTGACGGTGCATGTTTAGTGAATGGCCTCGTCGGTTGTACTGTTATAACTATTGCTTTTTCTTCATGAACTAATGGTGATTGATTTGTACGTGTCCACTATATTGGTGAATGAATCTACCTGATTGCTTGAATTGTTGTGATATTGTTATCGATGAACAAGATATAGTCTATCTCCCTCTCTTTGCAGATCCATACCCAAGACATTAGGTAGACTTGTGTTAGTAGAAAATTATAAATTTTGGACCATGGAAATACTTTTCATGATTTTTTATAGTTATTTTTTTGTGAGGGTTGTAGTATTTTGAGTTTGCTAGTCTAAATCATTTTATACTCTCTTTGCTCATTTTTAATAGTTGTATTAGTTTTTTCCAAAGTCAAACTTGTCTATGTTTGAAAACATTTATTGAAAAACTATCAGCATATGTTTGGAGTACAATACTTAATAAATACTCCCTCCTTCCCAAAATATAAGGCGCGATTGACTTTTTACGGTCTTTGATGCACAACTTTGACCACTAATATATATCAAAGTATATGGATTGAACATGTATAAATGACATCGATGTATTTGTCTTGCAAAGCAATTTTATTTCATATGTATGTATAATAATTTTATAGACATATAATACATAAAAAATATAGTCAAAGTTGAGCAACGAAGACCAGAAAAATCAAACCGTGCCTTATATTTTGGGAAGGAGGGAGTAGAAGACAGAAATATATGTCATGATAACTGCCATGATATTAAGTTATTACAATAATTCATTATAACCTTCACCGTGCAGGGGAAGAACACTATTAACAAGGGTAATCTAGATTGTGTTGGTTTTTCTATATGCATTGTCAAATATATAAAGAAAAAGTTTAACTATTTGAAAAACACGGAGGATGTAATTGATACGGTTGGTCCCTGGTTCACAGGGCATACAAACACCTTTTTTTAGAATTTCAGTCCATGACATGCTACACTCACAAACCCCACAGGTAAGGATGGCAATTTTACCCATGGGTACGGGTACCCGCGGGTACCGTACCCGCATGGGCAGAGTATGGGCACAATTTTATACCCACCAGTACTATCCATACCCTACCTGCTAAGTCATGGGTAGGGCATGGGTATAGCCTTTTACCCATGGATATACCCATACCCTACCCATTTATAATGACATGTGAAACTTACCGATGATTCACAAGTGTACATATGTTAAAATTGTGAGCTATTGAATCTATGGTAAAATTGTCACCAATTGTAAATTTGAATTGAGATAATTGTCATGTACTCGTCTATCTGTTATTGAGTTGAGATCAATGTTCTTTTGTCAAATGTGCTATAGATGAGTGTATGATTAACTTGTGTACTATTTGATCTACCTATTGGGTACCCAATGGGCACGGGTACCCATCAGGGATGGGTATGGGTAAAGTTTTATACCCATGAATACGGGTATGGGTAGAATTTTATATCCATTACCTACATGGATATGGGTATGATATTGCTCTACCCGCCCATACCCTACCCATCGCCATCCTTACCCACAGGCCATTGAGACACCAATCCATTTAAGGTCTGGAGTCAAAACTACGTGGCACTAGCAATTAAACAATTGAAGTTCAACAAAAAGAATCATGATGATGGAAAAGAATTCTATGAGACCAGGTCGCACGGGTTAGCAGGTGAGACCCATCCTGATGGATGACACGTGACATTCACAAATCACAAAGCATCTACACCACCCCCACCTGAAATCAGAGGGAGGAGGAGGAATTAGATGCTTTGTGATTTGTGAATGTCACGTGTCATCCATCAGGGCGGGTCTCACCTACTTTATATGAGACCTGATCTCATATTATTTTTTTCCCATGATCTAGACCCCAAGCTTTAATTAAGAATAAGAAAACCACAGCTAGGTTGGCTGAAAAGTCATCGATCGGCGGGTCTGTCTTGGGTTTATTTTTTAAAGATAGTACAGATGTAATCGCTCATATATATATACGCATACATACTCACCTTTATAAACGCATACATGCACATCTTACCTATATGAGCACATTTGAGAGATGCTTGCATTCACGTGAAGATAACTGTACAAAAACGTGTGTGCAAGTGCACACAATATAGCGTAGAAATCACTTGATGATAAAAAAAAATGCATGCAGGTGAACAAATCAAATATATAAAATGCATGCGTGCTAGTTTGCATGGATAACATGATCATCGATTTGGACCGACAGTAAATGTATCACGCAATTCTCGCAAACAAAAAGTACCACGCAACACTGTTTGGCCAAAAAAGAAGTAAGAGAATTACAATCGGACGCTCCAAACCGGCCTCACACGGTCACACCTATCCCGGCTGAGGGATCAGATTTGCCTATCCCGGGTTTACATGCTCTAACACTGCTCATTGTCGCACCTCTCATGTACATCCCATGAGTAGCTGGCTCTACCAACATCTCACGTACACCAAACTGAGAGCCTTCCTCTTCTCGCACCTAATTGCTTAACTAACTTGGGTCAAATGATCAACCGATCCGGGCATCAATCACGTCATCGTCTACTCTATCCATTCAAAATAAGTGTCGTGCTTTTGGTTGAAATTTGGCCACCCACTTAGTAAGAAAAGTTCGGTTGTCTTGCTGTGTCCGGTTAGCACTGATGTCTAGAATGGACAAAGGAAACTTATACTCCATATTGCGGCCGATGGGGTATGTAGCTGTGTCGCTAGATATCTAACCTCCATATCTAACCTCCAGATATTATCATACGATCATTGTTGTGAAAAGACGTCCATTTCGTTGTCAAACAAATAAATATAACGTCCTTTCGATTTTGCTTTATTTGGATGCAAACGATTGTCCATTGATGTATGCTGACGTGAAAGAAAGACTAAACACAGATTTCCACATCGATTCACACCAAACAAATTAATTACGAATGTCGATTGATGATCTGAAATCCACGTCTGAATAATCATACATCGTACGTATTGTTGTGTACTTGCATTAACATGACTCTCTCTTGCACACACAAGTAGCGTATGGCCGTACTGATTAAAGGTCATTTATGTAGTGATGGCTAGAAGGCTAGCTATATACTCCCTCCGATCCTAAGTATAAGTCTTTGTAGAGATTCTACTATGGACTACATACGGAGCAAAATGAGTGGATCTACACTCTAAAATGCATCTATATACATCCATATGTGATTCATAGTGAAATTTCTACAGTGACTTATAGGAGTATTTAGGAACGAGGGAGTATGTTTTTGCGCAACCCCGATTAGATTTTCCCCCTAAAAGTTCCCCAGTTTTCATACTGAAAGTTAAATTTACCCAGCTAAAACTCATGCTATGTGCTTAGGGCTAGTATATACGGTCCTTTTGCATACGCAAGCAGTGAAGGTAGGCAACGCACGCACGTCTCGATCCGATCTCATATCTCATGCACGTACGTACGTCCATCTTTGTTCAAGCTGTCATGCAGCGTGCTTGCCAATCAATATGCATCACGAGCTAATTGTACTCCTATACAGAGTACCGGGCCGGTCGATTTATTAATTAGTCGCCGGAAATGGTGGCTGGGAGTAGCCATATTCAGCTATGCCACCGTCCAGCTAGGATTAACCATAGTCAATAAAACCTTGCACCGTACCTTTAATTAATGGGTTTGTCTAGATCTCAGTCGACTTAGACTTCGCGAAGTCTAAGTCGCTGACGTCATATATAAATTGATCGCTAGTTTAACTCCGTTCGCATGCCTGAAGTCAGTTTCCTTGTTCATTTTGTGTTGGTCTGCGTTGGCCTTTGTTGTCTCACCACGTGGGCTGCTGTTGGGTTGTATTGACATTGTCCATTCGTTGTGTCTGTGTTTGTTTGTTTCTATTTTATTTGTGCTTTTTACTGGAATTGCTGGAATATGGTCCCGTTGGTGTATTGTTACACAGTACAATGTAGCTCTTATTTTTACGCTCTTCTTATCAGATGAATGTATTATTTTCTTGACCCGGCGCACCCAATGAGTTGTAGATTCACCTTCCTCCTGCTTACAATTGGTCAAGTCCATAATTGACATAGATTGCTTGTAAGTGTCCTTGAAGTTCTGGATAAACCGGGCCTTTAGCTCTGCCCATGAGCTAATGGAATTGGGAGGCAAACCCTTTAACCAAGACCGGGCCGTTCCATCTAACATCATGGCGAAGTACTTAGCCATTGCTGCGTCGCTAACCTCCAGTAGCTCCATGGCCATCTCGTGACTTTCGATCCAGGCCCCGGGCTGTAAGTCGGCCGTGTAATTCGGCACCTTTCGAGGTCCCTTGAAATCCTTGGGCAGACGTACATCCCGCAGAGCCGGCACCAAACAAGGAACACCGCCGGTTCTAGTAGCCACTCCTGCTCCAACAGAAGTCGTCGGATACTCTGGGAGATCTTGATGAGCCGCCTGCTGAGCCGCTAGCTGAGCCGCCCGCTCGTCCTCCTGACGTATTCGGTCTTGCACCGGGTTATAGCCACCGGGCTGGTTACGACGCTGGGCATTGCTTGACAAAGCTTCTGACTCCATGTGCCTGCTGTAACTCGGACTCTGGTTCTGACGAGGCGGTGCTAGCCAAGGCGGAGGAGTTGAATGAATCCTGTCCCGGCTGTAAGAATAGGTCTCTTGCTGGGCCAGGGCCGTCTGAATAAGTTCTCTGACCCTCCGGGTCTCCACCGCTATCGGATCATATCCGTCAACTGGGAGAGCCGCAAATGCGCCGATCCTGCGATTAAGTTCTCCATGGGGTTGAAAAAGTGACCCGGTGGTATTGGTACATAGCGGGGCGGGGCCATACTCCCATGCGGAGGTGCCATCTCTTGAAGCTGAGCCAGCCCCCCGCGCCGGCTGGTGTGAACTGATTTGCTCCGGGCGGGTTGCTAGGGCCGGCACCGGGTGTAGCGAAAAGGTTCCGAGGGTCGTAAACCGGAGGCAAACGGGATTGAGTCTTCTGGTGCCTCCTTCCCATTACTTCATTAGATGCGTTCAGGCTCATATTAAGCTGGAAAGCCTCCGACTGGAGCCGCTGCGCCCGTGCATCTAAAGCCGCTCGTTCTGCAGCTAACCTGGTATCCTCAGCTTCCAAGGCCTCCTTGGCTCGAGCTATCGCTTCACGCACCTGTGCCACCTCCGCGTTATGCTCATCTTGATTTGCAGGAATAACTGTGGTGGTTAACAAGGCCGTAAGCTTATCCATGAGATCCATCAGTATCTGAGCCGGCGGGCGCACAGGGCCTCCTGCCCCGGCCGCTCCTTACCCGGATGTTATTGCCGTAGCAGCCGTAGAGTTTTGGCCGGGTTGAGTCCCAGCCATGAAGACTCCTGCCCAGCTTGGCGGCTCATAGGGGTCTGGAATACTGAAACCATCGGAACAGCCCCCAAGCATGCCATCTTGTACTTGATATAACGAGTCTGTTGAGCCGGCGGACAAATCATCATCCGCGGGGGCGGCCATCTCACCACCATCCTTAGATCCTTCAGAAAGTTCTTCTCGGTGGACGCAGCCCACGAAGGCACGCTTCATGACAGGTAGAGCTCGGGCGGGTCTCGCACGCTGAGCCGTCTCGACGAGGTCGGTGCAGTTGTCCGGCTCAGGGCCCGGCTCACCGATCCGGCCGATGAAGACGTGGATTCTGCGAAGGGACCCGATGCCGTACTCAATTGAGTCGGCGTCGGGGCCCCAGCCTTCGTTGTCGATGTAGATCTTGCCGCGACGACTCTTGCTCATCCGCCCATCACGTATCCCTTGAGCCCTTCGCTGCCCTTCAAGAACTCAAATCCACCGTGCGCTGGCCCCACGGTGGGCGCCAACTGTCGTGGAATTGTCACGGCAGATGTCCTCTTGCAAGGACTTAGCCGTGGAGTCATCGCAACTAGGAAGCTTAAAGGGGTTAATCGGGACAAAGGACACGAGAGGTTTTATACTAGTTCGGCCCCTTGTGGTGAAGGAAAGCCTACGTCTAGTTGGGTTGGTATTGCTTGATGTTTCGATGACCAGGGAGCGAGATATGCTATGCCCGGCTCTCGATGAGTTGTTTCTTGCCCCTAAGCCGCCAGCAGGTCGTCCCCTTATATACACGGGTTGACGCCCTGCGGCTTACAGAGTCCCGGCCGGCTTATAAACACTGTCCGGCTCGATGACTAGTTAAATCTACCTTATGATACAAGTCATGCCATTGTGGCGGTTTGTTACAATGGGCCTTAAGTCGCCTGTGGGCCTTAAGCCCTGTATTGAACCGCCATCTTCATGCTTGATTACAGGCTTCTTCCTGGCGAGTCTTCTTTGCGTAACCCGGCCCCTCCTGGGCGGCTTACACAAATAGTTATATCCCCAACAAATACCTAGTTCAATCTCGTTACCGGCAAGTCTCTTTACTCGTTCCGTAATACATCATCTCGTAACTAACTTAATAGTTGCAATGCTTGCAAGGCTTATAGTGATGTGCATTACCGAGTGGGCCTAGAGATACCTCTCCGACAATCGGAATGACAAATCCTAATCTCAAAATACGCCAACCCAACAAGTACCTTCGGAGACACCTGTAGTGCACCTTTATAATCACCCAGTTATGTTGTGACGTTTGGTAGCACACAAAGTGTTCCTCCGGTAAACGGGAGTTGCATAATCTCATAGTCACAGGAACATGTATAAGTCATGAAGAAAGCAATAGCAACATACTAAACGATCAAGTGCTAAGCTAACGGAATGGGTCAATTCAATCACATCATTCTCCTAATGATGTGATCCCGTTAATCAAATGACAACTCTTGTCTATGGTTAGGAAACTTAACCATCTTTGATTCACGAGCTAGTCAAGTAGAGGCATACTAGTGACACTATGTTTGTCTATGTATTTACACATGTATTATGTTTCCGGGTAATACAATTCTAGCATGAATAATAAACATTTATCATGATATGAGGAAATAAATAATAACTTTATTATTGCCTCTAGGGCATATTTCCTTCAGTCTCCCACTTGCACTAGAGTCAATAATCTAGATTACACAATAAAGATTCTAACACCCATGGAGTCTTGGTGCTGATCATGTTTTGCTCATGGAAGAGGCTTAGTCAACGGGTCTACAACATTCAGATCCGTATGTACCTTGTAAATCTCTATGTCTCCCGCCTGGACTTGGTCCCGGATGGAATTGAAGCGTCTCTTGATGTGCTTGGTTCTCTTGTGAAATCTGGATTCCTTTGCCAAGGCAATTGCACCAATATTATAACAAAAGATTTTCATTGGACCCGATGCACTAGGTATGACACCTAGATCGGATGTGAACTCCTTCATCCAGACTCCTTCATTTGCTGCTTCCGAAGCAGCTATGTACTCTGCTTCACATGTAGATCCTGCATCGACGCTTTGTTTAGAACTGCACCAACTGACAGCTCCACCGTTCAATATAAACACGTATCCAGTTTGCGATTTAGAATCGTCCGAATTAGTGTCAAAGCTTGCATCGACGTAACCATTTACGACTAGCTCTTTGTCACCTCCATAAACAAGAAATATATCCTTAGTCCTTTTCAGGTATTTCGGGATGTTCTTGACCCTTGTCCAGTGATTCACTCCTAGATTACTTTGGTACCTCCCTGGTAAACTAATAGCAAGGCACACATCAGGTCTGGTACACAGCATTGCATACATGATAGAGCCTATGGCTGAAGCATAGGGAACATCTTTCATTTTCTCTCTATCTTCTGCAGTGGTTGGGCATTGAGTCTGACTCAATTTCACACCTTGTATAACAGGCAAGAACCCTTTCTTTGCTTGATCCATTTTGAACTTTTTCAAAACTTTATCAAGGTATGTACTTTGTGAAAGTCCAATTAAGCGTCTTGATCTATTTCTATAGATCTTGATGCCCAATATATAAGCAGCTTCACCGAGGTCTTTTATTGAAAAACTTTTATTCAAGTATCCTTTTATGCTATCCAGAAATTCTATATCATTTCCAATCAATAATATGTCGTCCACATATAATATTAGAAATGCTACAGAGCTCCCACTCACTCTCTTGTAAATACAGAAGTCTGTATAAAACCATATGCTTTGATCACACTATCAAAGCGTTTATTCCAACTCCGAGAGGCTTGCACCAGTCCATAAATGGATCGCTGGAGCTTGCACACTTTGTTAGCATCCTTTGGATCGACAAAACCTTCTGGTTGCATCATATAAAACTCTTCTTATAGAAATCCATTCAGAATGCAGTTTTTACATTCATTTGCCAAATTTCATAATCATAAAATGCGGCAGTTGCTAACATGATTCGGACAGACTTAAGCATCGCTACGGGTGAGAAAGTCACATCGTAGTCAACCCCTTGAACTTGTCGAAAACCTTTTGTAACAAGTCGAGCATTGTAGACAGTAACTTTACCATCAGCGTCAGTCTTCTTCTTGAAGATCCATTTATTCTCGATGGCTTGCCGATCATCGGGCAAGTCAACCAAAGTCCACACTTTGTTCTCTCATACATGGATCCCGTCTCAGATTTCATGGCCACAAGCCATTTTGCAGAATCTGGGCTCATCATCGCTTCCTCATAGTTCGTAGGTTCACCATGGTCAAGTAACAGGACCTCCAGAATAGGATTACCGTACCACTCTGGTGCGGATCTTACTCTGGTTGACCTACGAGGTTCTGTAGTAACTTGATCTGAAGTTTCATGATCAATGTCATTAGCTTCCTCACTTATTGGTGTAGTCGTCACAGGAACCGGTTTTTGTGATGAACTATTTTCCAATAAAGGAGCAGGTACAGTTACCTCATCAAGTTCTACTTTCCTCCCACTCACTTCTTTCGAGAGAAACTCCTTCTCTAGAAAGGATCCATTCTTGGCAACAAATGTCTTGCCTTCGGATCTGTGATAGAAGGTGTATCCAACAGTTTCCTTTGGGTATCCTATGAATACACATTTCTCCGATTTGGGTTCGAGCTTATCGGGTTGAAGCTTTTTCACATAAGCATCGCAGCCCCAAACTTTAAGAAACGACGACTTTGGTTTCTTGCCAAACCACAGTTCATAAGGCGTCGTCTCAACGGATTTTGATGGTGCCCTATTTAACGTGAATGCGGCCGTCTCTAAAGCATAACCCCAAAACGATAGCGGTAAATCAGTAAGAGACATCATAGATCGCACCATATCTAGTAAAGTACGATTACGACGTTCGGACACACCATTACGCTGTGGTGTGAGTTGCGAAACTATTCCTCATTGCTTCAAATGTAAACCAAACTCGTAACCCAAATATTCTCCTCCACGATTAGATCGTAGAAACTTTATTTTCTTGTTACGATGATTTTCAACTTCACTCTGAAATTCTTTGAACTTTTCAAATGTTTCAGAATTATGTTTCATTAAGTAGATATACCCATATCTACTCAAATCATCTGTGAAGGTGAGAAAATAACGATACCCGCCGCGAGCCTCAATATTCATTGGACCACATACATCAGTTGTATGATTTCCAACAAATCAGTTTCTTGCTCCATAGTTCCGGAGAACGGCGTTTTAGTCATCTTGCCCATGAGGTATGGTTCGCAAGTACCAAGTGATTCATAATCAAGTGATTCCAAAAGTCCATCAGTATGGAGTTTCTTCATGCGCTTTACACCAATATGACCTAAACGGCAGTGCCACAAATAAGTTGCACTATCATTATCAACTCTGCATCTTTTGGCTTCAACATTATGAATATGTGTATCACTACTATCGAGATTCATAAAAAATAGACCACTCTTTAAGGGTGCATGACCATAAAAGATATTACTCATATAAATAGAACAACCATTATTCTCAGATTTAAATGAATAACCGTACGTCTCGGATCAAACAAGATCCAGATATAATGTTCATGCTCAACACTGGCACCAAATAACAATTATTTAGGTCTAAAACTAATCCCGAAGGTAGATGTAGAGGTAGCGTGCCGACGGCGATCACATCGACTTTGGAACCATTTCCCACGCGCATCATCACCTCGTCCTTAGCCAGTGTTCGCTTAATCCGTAGTCCCTATTTCGAGTTACAAATATTAGCAACAGAACCAGTATCAAATACCCAGGTGCTACTACGAGCTCTGGTAAGGTACACATCAATAACATGTATATCACATATACCTTTCTTTACCTTGCCATCCTTCTTATCCGCCAAATACTTGGGCAGTTCCGCTTCCAGTGTCCAGTCTGCTTGCATTAGAAGCACTCAGTCTCAGGCTTAGGTCCAGACTTGGGTTTCTTCTCTTGAGCAGCAACTTGTTTGTTGTTCTTCTTGAAGTTTCCCTTCTTTTTCCCTTTGCCCTTTTTTTTGAAATTGGTGGTCTTATTGACCATCAACACTTGATGCTCCTTCTTGATTTCTACCTCCGCAGCCTTTAGCATTGCGAAGAGCTCGGGAATTGTCTTATCCATCCCTTGCATATTATAGTTCATCACGAAGCTCTTGTAGCTTGGTGGCAGTGATTGAAGAATTCTGTCAATGACGCTATCATCCGGAAGATTAACTCCCAGTTGAATCAAGTGATTGTTATACCCAGACATTCTGAGTATATGCTCACTGACAGAACTATTCTCCTCCATTTTGCAACTGTAGAACTAATTGGAGACTTCATATCTCTCAATCCGGGCATTTGCTTGAAATATTAACTTCAACTTCTGGAACATCTCATATGCTCCATGACGTTCAAAACGTCGTTGAAGTCCCGGTTCTAAGCCTTAAAGCATGGCACACTGAACTATCGAGTAGTCATCAAATTTGCTCTGCTAGACGTTCATAACATCGGGTGTTGCTCCTGCAGCAGGTTTGGCACCTAGCGGTGCTTCCAGGACGTAATTCTTCTGTGCAGCAATGAGGATAATCCTCAAGTTACAGACCTAGTCCGTATAATTGCTACCATCATCTTTCAACTTTGCTTTCTCAAGGAACGCATTAAAATTCAACGGAACAACAACACGAGCCATCTATCTACAACAAACATAGACAAGCAAAATACTATCAGGTACTAAGTTCATGATAAATTTAAGTTCAATTAATCATATTATTTAAGAACTCCCACTTAGATAGACATCCCTCTAATCATCTAAGTGATCACGTGATCCAAATCAACTAAACCATAACCGATCATCATGTGAAATGGAGTAGTTTTCAATGGTGAACATCACTATGTTGATCATATCTACTATATGATTCATGCTCGACCTTTCGGTCTCAGTGTTCCGAGGCCATATCTGCATATGCTAGGCTCGTCAAGTTTAACCTGAGTATTCTGCGTGTGCAAAACTGGCTTGCACCCGTTGTAGATGGACGTAGAGCTTATCACACCCGATCATCACGTGGTGTCTGGGCACGACGAACTTTGGCAACGGTGCATACTCAGGGAGAACACTTTTATCTTGAAATTTAGTGAGAGATCATCTTATAATTCTACCGTCAATCAAAGCAAGATAAGATGCATAAAAGATAAACATCACATGCAATCAATATAAGTGATATGATATGTCCATCATCATCTTGTGCTTGTGATCTCCATCTCCGAAGCACCGTCATGATCACCATCATCACCGGCGCGACACCTTGATCTCCATCGTAGCATCATTGTCGTCTCGCCAACTATTGCTTCTACGACTATCGCTACCGCTTAGTGATAAAGTAAAGCAATTACAGGGCAATTGCATTGCATACAATAAAGCGACAACCATATGGCTCCTGCCAGCTGCCGATAACTCGGTTACAAAACATGATCATCTCCTACAATAAAATATAGCATCACGTCTTGACCATATCACATCACAACATGCCCGGCAAAAACAAGTTAGACGTCCTCTACTTTGTTGTTGCAAGTTTTACGTGGCTGCTACGGGCTGAGAAAGAACCGTTCTTACGTACCGCATCAAAATCACAATTTTAGTTCGTCAAGTTAGTGTTGTTTTAACCTTCTCAAGGACCGGGCGTAGCCACACTCGGTTCAACAAAAGATGGAGAAACTGACACCCGCCAGCCACCTGTGTGCAAAGCACGTCGGTAGAACCAGTCTCGTGTAAGCATACGCGTAATGTCGGTCCGGGCCGCTTCATCCAACAATACCGCTGAATCAAAGTATGACATGCTGGTAAGCAGTATGACTTGTATCACCCACAACTCACTTGTGTACTACTCGTGCATATAACATCAACGCATAAAACCTGGCTCTGATGCCACTGTTGGGGAACGTAGTAATTTCAAAAAAAATCCTATGCACACGCAAGATCATGGTGATGCATAGCAACGAGAGGGGGAGTGTATCTTCATACCCTTGAAGATCGCTAAGCGGAAGCGTTTATCAACGCGGTTGATGTAGTCGTACGTCCTCACGATCCGACCGATCCAAGTACCGAACGCACGGCACCTCCGAGTTCTGCACACGTTCAGCTCGATGACGTCCTCGCCTTCTCGATCCAGCAAGACGGGCGAAGTAGTAGATGAGTTCCGGCAGCACAACGGCGTGGTGACGGTGTTGGTGAAGAACAATCTCTGCAGGGCTTTATTTGCCTATGCACTACGAAAACTATGACGGAGGATAAACTAGAGGGGACGGGGTTGCCGACACGTGGCTTGGTGTTTCTTGATGTGTCTTTGGTGCTAGCCCTGCCCCTCTATTTATATGTTGAGACTTGGGGTCGAAACTTGGAGTAAAAGCCCCCACAAAGTCGGTTTCACCCGAAAGGCAAGAGTCCTTCTCGGACTCCAGGGCCAGACGCCAGGGACCTCAGGCGTCGGCCCTGAACTCATAAAACTTCCTTTGCGCTTTCGAAAAACCTTGTGGGCTTTCCCCTTTGGCCCAAATAACGTGTTCTCGTACCCAAACATTTCGGGAAACATCCGGAACCCCTTCCGGTGAATTCCGGAACCCTTCCAGAGACCAAACAACATTATCCCATATATTAAACTTCATCTCCGGACCATTCCGGAGTTCCTCGTCATGTCCGTGATCTCATCCGGGACTCCAAACAACATTCGGTCACCAACATACATAACTCATATAATACTATAACGTCAACGAATGTTTAAGCATGCGGACCCTACGGGTTCGAGAACTATGTAGACATGACCGAGACATTTCTCTGGTCAATAACCAATAGCGGAACCTGGATGCCCATATTGACTCCTACATATTCTACGAAGATCTTTATCGGTCAAACCGCATAACAACATATGTTGTTCCCTTTGTCATCGGTATGTTACTTGCCCAAGATTCGATCGTCGGTATCTCAATACCAAGTTCAATATCGTTACCGGGAAGTCTCTTTACTCGTTCCGTAATACATCATCCCGTAACTAACTTTTTAGTTGCAATGCTTGCAAGGCTTATAGTGATGTGCATTACCGAGTGGGCCCAGAGATACCTCTTCGACAATCGGAGTGACAAATCCTAATCTTGAAATACGCCAACCCAACAAGTACCTTCGGAGACACCTGTAGTGCACCTTTATAATCACCCAGTTACGTTGTGACGTTTGGTAGCACACAAAGTGTTCCTCCGGTAAACGGGAGTTGCATAATCTCATAGTCACAAGAACATGTATAATTCATGAAGAAAGCAATAGCAACATACTAAACGATCAAGTGCTAAGCTAACGGAATGGGTCAAGTCAATCACATCATTCTCCTAATGATGTGATCTCGTTAATCAAATGACAACTCATGTCTATGGTTAGGAAACTTAACCATCTTTGATTCATGAGCTAGTCAAGTAGAGGCATACTAGTGACACTATGTTTGTCTATGTATTCACACATGTATTATGTTTTCGTGTAATACAATTCTAGCATGAATAATAAACATTTATCATGATATGAGGAAATAAATAATAACTTTATTATTGCCTCTAGGGCATATTTCCTTCAATTTTGTCAAGAGAGCAATGTCGATCAGTGAGGCACCCGTTGATTGCAGACATAAAAGAGACACTGAAGTTGTTTCCCTCTCCTCAAATCCGGGTGGTAGGCAGGCAATACAATAGCCTCGCTCACGAGCTGGCAGCGGAGGCCAAAAGAAGTGGCAACAGTTTACTATTCGGCTGAGTTCCTGAATCTTTGGAGCAGCACGGTCTGCGTGAATTTAATCATCAACCATGAGTAGTGAACACATTGGTTCTAAAAAAACATAGAATGATACAGCTTCTTAAGAAAGTTTCAGAAGCACAACAAGATGCAAAAGATAAAAAATTAGGGCTCAAAGTCTCCAAATAGCCAGTTGAAAACCCAAGGCAACCTAATAAAACCATATTTTTCTTATTTAGCATCAATACACCAGAAAGGACAAAAAGGCGATGCTAGCATAAACCCGTAGATTTTCTTATCTTCATCTTATTTTTCCTCCTCCCTACCATGGACACTAGGAATAGACTCTTGGTCATCTTCACCATAGTCATGAAAAGCATCCACGAGGTCTTAAAGAAAACTCATTTCTTTCTTTAGTACCTGCTTCAACTTGCTCTACTCTCTTATGTCAGTCATCAAGTTTTTGCACCTTCCGAAGATTTTCTGGGACTGCACATGGGTGTCCTTGCACATGATAAAGGGATCCTTGAAGGCACTAATATTTGCCAGTGTTTCTCTTCTTGAAGGTTTATAATGGAAGACTTTAATGGTGGGCTGAATCATGGTGTGCTCGAAGAGTAATATAGCATTGAAAATGCTCATGGAAGTAGCTCCAAGGATGAAAGCTTAAATGTAGGGTGCATAAATTCATGAACTATGATACATGATGTCGATTCTCAATTCTTGATACAAGAAGTTTTTCGCATTAGATGGTTTAGCACTCCTGGTATGGTAAATGTATTTACCACATATCCTCTTATCTTCATGGAATCATCAGCATTGGGGTGATGGTTTGATTAAGAGCTTGAACATAAAGTCTAAAACAGAAGCAACCCAATATTGGAAGCAACCCTCTCATCCATGTTAGATAGGTAAAAACCGTGAAGATAACCCTTCTTCTTAGGATCTTCACTATATGAATAAAAACGAAATTAGGATTTTTTGTGTAAGAGAAATGGCACCCCAACACATTGACAAAAATGGCGAGCTGAATGTTGAACCTAGAAACATGGAAGATACATTTGGTCCTGAATAACCAATAACCTAGCATTGTTAGTGTACGATTCAAAGACAAATCCATCATAGACAACTTATATACTTTAGAACTTTTTGTTTATTTACACCTATAGAATCATGCCCTCTCTAGATCTGTACCAAGATATTTTTTGGATTGTATGCTTTAGAGTTCCCCACATAATTTATTCAACTATAAAATTGCATACACCTACAAAATAATACATAAAGGCTTTGCTAATTTGTTGTTTATCATTTCCTCTAATATAAAGGATCTGTTCTCACCAATCATTCGAAGGTGGTGTCAAAAAAGAAAACAATTAGCATAACTTGCTTGCAAAATACAATTACAGTTAGGTGCAAGTAGACTTGTCTATTAGAAATAAGAATTATATAATGGAAGAATAGTATCTAATTGTTTTATAACATTATCATTGTTTCGTTCATTACGCGTGCTAGAAAACATACTGGTTAATTTTGTATCTATCTAGCAAATCAGTTATGAAGAAGTAAAAAATATGAGTGAAGTGGCGGACAGAGAAAATGTAGTGCCATTCTATGTCCAACCCTCAGATTTTACACATCATATATAGCAAGTGCTAAGAATCTGCCTCCGATTTTTGCTACAGATTGAAGACCTACGCACATGACGAGTACTGCCCAGGGTTGCACAAGATGAGCCACACGATGCACTGGAGGGCCACAATAGCAATCCTAGTCCCATTGGTGATATGCAACGCGTAAGGTAGGGTAGAATCAAACACACAAGGAAAGTTCACAAAATGTTAGCCCAGGTAGCTATCTCCTATCCACATAGCAGTGACATACTAGAAAAACTTATCAATCGGGGCGAAGCAAGCTGATGCAGTCCCGATGATGGCATTTACCAGAACCACAAGTGATAGCGACATACTTAACTCATCGACATTGTGTCTTGGCCGTGATAGCCCATGTACACACGCAACAAATAAGTGGCACTCAATCAGCATGATGATAATAACCTATAACTTAAAGCCAAGGTTAACTTACTGTCTCCCTGGGTTGGGAAAGGTAACCAGAATAGTTGTACCGGCCACAAGCTATCTTTAAAGAACTTCCTTTGCCAGTAAGTTGTGACCATTGCCCAAAAGAGTGAACTAAGAGGCTCTGCTGCGCTGCAAGTTCCTCAGCTGGTTGAGCCTTAAGGACATGTTTTGGGTGTCCGACCGACTGGCATGGCGAGGTTTGCCTCACCAGGATGCATGCCCCTTGTGTAATCAGGAACAAGAGTCGATCGACCATTTGTTGATCACTTGCATCTTTGCCCGTTCAGTGTGGTTTCAGGCGCTCACGGCCTGGGGCCAGGAGGATCGGGCCCGCCTTCTACCTTGGTGTGCGGATCTTGCATCGGGCCAGTAGAACAGCAAGGACCTCAACACCTTTGCAACGGCAAGGACCTCAACACCTTCGCAACCGCAAGGACCTCAACACCTTCGCGATGTTGGTCCTTTGGAAGACGTGGAAGCACCTGAACGCGGTCGTGTTCAATAATACCTCCCCGTCCCTATAGGTCCCTCGCGTCGCTCTCGCGGGCGGCGGTACGGGAACCCTAGCCCCTACCCCGCGCCTGCCTCCTACACCATCCCCTTCCCTCGCCGCTGCTAGAAGGAGCCGTCAGGCGAAGCCCGCTGCGCATCGGCGGCGGCGGGGCCCTTCTCACGGGTGGCCAGGCCGTGGCGGATGCGTGCGGGGTTGGCTTCGGGGCGGCGGCACGGGCACGGATCCATCGTGGATCTGGTCCTGCGGGCGCGGTCTTGGCCTTCCCTGCTCGGCAGGCAGGTCTCGGTGTGGGGACTTCTCCTTGCTGAGATCTGGCAGTAGCATCCTGGATCATCCAGATCCCGGCAAGGATGGCGGCGACCCGTGCATGAGAGATGGAGGTCTTCGATCAGATCTGGGTGAAAACCTGCTATTGGCCATTGCCAAGGCCGGCGATGGCGACGCTGTCTGCGTCGTTCCCTTCTTGAAGGCATCACCGTTGAAAAGTTCAAGGCCACTCTCTGCTACCTCCGGGAGAAACCCTAAATCAGTAGATCGGATGATAGAGGCTCTCTGGTGTCGTTTCCTCCTTGGGGGCGTCATTCTTGGAGGTGCACACAGGCTCGAGGGACCGGAGGATGGCATCTTTGGTGGAGCGGTGCTTCATCTTACACATTGATGGTGGTGGATCTTGACGGCGTGGCGTTGTGGAGACTCGGCATTTGATGCGCGGAGATGGGCTCGCGCAGGAGGAGGAAGTTGTTTGGCGTCATGGTGGCGTTGATGTCAGAGAGGCCTGGCAAGGTCGGTGCTTTAGTTCTGCTCTGAGGATGAACCGAGGGATGATGGAGGTGATGGCCCTTGCATCATGCGGTGCTCGGAGTGTGCCAGACCGGTGTGGGACCCATCCAGATAGTGGCTTGGATGGGACGCTCGGCTTTAGATGTTAGGTTTTGGTGCGACGTCTGTTTAGTAGTAGGCCCGGACATTCGGCACGCCTTCATCAAGGCGATAGAAGTAGCAACGGTGTTGCCAAAATGGTGGCTTCAGACTTATTGATGTATCACTTTGTATGATCTTTATGAATAATTAATAATATGACTGCATGCATCGTTCAGATGCAGAGGCCGGGAATACATCCTCCTTTTTTTTAAAAAAAGGTCATGCTCCGACAGATTATTCAAGTGGCGAGGGAGTGGGCTTTGGCCGGGTTCTTTCATGTGGACCTAAACGGTTGTTTAGCTAGTTTGGCAAGGCGGGCTAGTGGCGAGATATAGCGTATGTATTTTGATAGGTGTCCCTAGTGTATCTTGTAACTGTGTGGATGGGTGTTCTCTTACCCTCTCCTTCTATCAATGCTAGAGGCTAACGCGCGCTTCGCCGCGATGTTTTTCACTCGTGAAATCAAATTTTTATATCTATAGAATATTGTGATCAATTGTTTTGTTTTGATTTTATTTGTATTGGCTTTTATGTTTTTATTTTTTATTGGAGGTGTTTTTTGTTCGTATATCGTGTTGGGTTGCTGTTGGAGTTTTTTTTTTCAAGAGAAGAGAGGAGATATTTGATGTGTGGTTGTGAAGTCCTTGCACATTTTGGCCTTGTTGTCAGTTTGTGGTGATTGCTTGAGCCTCTTGGGAGTTCTTATTTCACGCTAAACCCATAGAATTCCTAATGTGACGCTCACATGGGTCAGCACACGAAACTCTTGCTTGCTCAGCTTAGCTCGCTGCTCCTCTCGCTTGTTTTTTTTTTTCTCACCACATTGCTAGCTAAGAAAAACTCGCCTATACTTTTTTATTTGAAAAGGTTAGTTATATTAAATGGTGTTTAAGAACTTGAAAATAGCTATGACTTTTAGAAACATTCATGAATTTAAAATTTGTTCACAAAATAGAAAATAAATTGAAATTTAAAAACTGTTCACAACATTTTAAATGACCATGAACTTTAAAAATATCCACAAATTTAATCAATATTAACGAATTTGAAGAATTTTTAAATATATTTTTATTTTTTAAAGTACAAACATTTTAATAAGCGCCCACAAATTAAAACATTAAAAATAAAAAATAAAAAATAAAAAGAAGAACAAATAAAACTAAACAACACACACTTACGCGTGGGGCCCTAGCCCCACAACCCTCAAGCAAGAGAGCGCTTCAATTCGAGGCAAATTTAATCAATATTAATGAATTTCAAAATTTTAACATATGTTTATATTTTTAAAGTACACAAATTTTGATAAGTGGTCATGAATTAAAACATGAAAAGAAAGAGAAGAAAAATAAAACTAAACAACACACACTTATGCGTGGGGCCTTAGTGACCCCCCACAACCCTCGAAGCACCAGAGCACTTCAATTTGAAGGAGCTTAGTATCTCTATAAATAGATGATACGCATACTCATGAGTATTCTACAAAAAAAAAAGAGTGAACTCGAGAATGACCAAGACCATGATGAAAACAAGCTGGACAGCAGCCATCATGTAGCCAATGAGGCGGTTCCATCCTAATGAGTACACGATGTAGTGTCTTAACTTTGTACTAACTTTAGTATAAAGTTATACTAAGGTTGAGACACTTATTTTGGGACGGAGGGAGTAGTACTGAGCCTCTCCGACAGTAGTTAAACGTGCTTACGAAGATCGACCATCAGTCCTGCTGGGGCCCACTCGTGTGCCACGGAGGCCACCACATTTAGCCATGTTAGGGCGTAGGGAAACTCAAAAAAAAGGTGTAGGGAAACTAAGTGCGACCTCCCGCACCATCGTATCTGATGATCTCACGGAATGTCGTCAATCTGAAATGTAATAGGAATTAATTCATTAAGACATCTGAATGTGCTATAACGTTATTAGTCATTGAGAAATACAATGACTCAGACCCATTAACAGATTTCCAAAACCTCCATAACACTCCACCATCTCGAATATTAGCACAAATGTAGAGGCACTTAATATTAACGACTATTCAAGTGTACATCAAGCTTCATAAAACTGGAGGAAAAAGTGTGAAAAATAAACGGAAACGTAGAAACCAGTAAACCAAGAAAGAAACATAGAAAACCATTGAAAAACATAGAAATCGAAGAAAAAAATCTCTGAAAACCAAGAAAGAAACTAAGAGAACCGGTGAAAAACAAAAGAAAACTAAAGTTATAATGGAAAAAACCCAAAGAAAACCGGCGAAAAACAAAAGAGAACCAAAGAAAAAACAAAAGAAAATGAAAAAAAACGAGAAGACCTACAACGAGCAAACCTAACATGAGCGAGTCCTAGGTTAAATGGCCTGGCCCACTCTTGCTGCGCCTGAAGCGAGAGGAGCTTCCATCTCGCCTAAAGCTACATATAGCTCGGGCGCTTTCTCCACGCCTCGCATGCTGCGCGCATGAGCCAGCCGCTGCTACCACAATCCGATCTCGTCGAGAGCTCCTGATCCAATCTGCCGAATCGACCCGGTTACCTGCTTATTGGCCCACGCCTGACGCTGCTTCGCGCCTCTGATTGCTCTGAGTACTCGCTGACTTCTAGTTCGCTCTCGTCCGCACATGCCAATCCACCGAGGGAAACGTTTCCGGAGTGAAGTCTATTTTAAACCTCATACTCGTAGAGTCAGTCAGAATCAAACCCTCAACTTTGAATCCCTGAAATCGGTACCCTGTATTTACCAATCCCGGTCAATTTCAACCCTAAACCTATCCTGCATTATTTGTTGCATCAGGAAGAAGACAATACCGACCGGGAACAATCGTTCCTGTAACTGACTTTGGGAGCCTACTTGTCATATTCAGCTTCCCCCACTCCATGCAACCCAGCAGTCTGCCACTTGGTCTCAACTCTCAACATGCCGCTGCCATCTTCTGTTCCTGATGTGCACCCACCGCGAGAGGATGACCACTAAACGTCGGTGAGGGCCCATCAACCTCGTCGTTCTCCACGATGCTCCCCTCGGTGTCCATCTCGATGGCTCGATCTGGCTTTTGGTCGAGTACCTGGCATGCACACGCCTTGGCGAGCCGGAGCAGCGTGTGCCCATTGATGATGATGTGGAAGACGGCGAAAACAGCACGACTAGCAAAGTAGCAACGCAAGGATCCGCTCTTGGGCAATGGCCTGACGTGGACGACGGCGAAGCACAGCAGCACGCCCATCAACTCCCGAGCACCGCGCCACCGCCTCGCCCCGAGCACATGAGGCGTGGAAGTAGGCGTCGTGCATGTCGTCGGCGTCGCACGTCGTGCGTCGTAGGATACGCGTAGATCCATCACCGCTCGTAGAGCCATGTCATCCTATGCGGGGCCCAACCCACCGACACACAGGAACCTTATCCCCTCAACCCCATCGTTTTCCCCCAATTCCATCTCCCAGAACACGCTCTCCTCGCGAAAGCCAGCGAGCGGCCCTCTTCCTCCTACCGGCGGGAAGCAACATGGCCGCCGGGCGTTTGCCGCAAATCGCGATTTTGGCTCCACCTCGTGCGCCACCACTTTTTTTTTGCTGCTGCTCACATGCTTTTCTGCAAGAGCGACCCTCGGGGCAGCAGAGGTTGGACGAGACCAACAGCTGCGACGCTTTCGCCGGTGACGACGCCCTCGTGCGTGACGGTCTTCCCGACATGGTTCAAGCTCCAAGCCGAGCAGGGCATCATGCTCAAGATTAGCTAGAACCGGCCGACGGCACAGCTGCAACCATGTTCAAGATTTGCTAGAAGCATCTGCACAGAAGCTCGAACCACATAGACGAGCTGGAACCGGGTCAGGGTTTTTTTTTTTTGCTGCATTAATTTTTTTTACTGGAACCAGCACTTGGTTTTGCTGGAACCGGTCAGCGATTTTGCTTCCTTCGACAGATGGTGCTGGGCGTCTACGCCGGTGGCCGCGAGATTTTTTTGCTGCATCAATATTTTTGCTGGAACCAGCAATCGATTTTGCTGAAATCGGCCAAATATTTTGCTTCATCCAACGGATGGTGCTGAGCGGCGACGCCAGTGGCTGTAACAAATTTTTGCTGCCTTGATTTTTTTGCTGGAACCAGCAAACGATTTTGCTGGAACCGGCCATGAGGTTTGCTTCAACCCGGAGGTGAGATAGTGCTGGACGGCGACGGCGATGCCCAAGGTGATTTTTGCTGTATTTTTGTCTCCATGGTGAATTTTGTCATTTTTTGTGTCTATGGTGATTTTTGTTGTATTTGTGTTTTTTTGCTTCAATCAACATTTGATTTTGCTGGAAGCGGCTCAAGCAGAGTTGGAACCTCCCTTATCTTTTGTTTTTAATGCAACCATCCAGCGGACGAGCGCCCCGGCGAACTGCACCTGCGAAGCCGACGAGCGCCGACAGTGAGCCGGTGAGCGGCGCCACGGAGCTTCAAGCCGGAGGCCAGGGAGGGGGCGGGGGGAGGGGCGACGAGCGCCGCCACGGAGCTTCAAGCCAGAGGCCAGGGAGGGGGCGGGGGGAGGGGCGACGAGCAGCACATGTTTCAGAGATACTGACGCGAGGAAGAAGAAAAAAGACGCGCGCGAGGGTGAATTGTGCGGTATATGGGACGCGCGTATCGGGCGGCTGGGGCGCAACCGGCCGAAACTTTGGGCCGGCGCGCCGGCGCCTATCAGCGCCCACATCCACCGAACACATCTTCTATACGAACGACACTGATTGATCCACGGCAAGCTTTCTCCTTAGACAAACGCACCGGGACCTCCGAACAACAAGTCATACTATTTTAACAAGAACTTCACGGACGCGAATTTTTGGGACATGGTGCCATGCGAGGATGTTATCCTGACTGATGATTGCTGCCATGCTATTCACACTTAATATAGTGCTTAACTGGATACTGTGGCAATACTAAGAAAAGTGAGTGAATACAGAACATTAATATAGTAGACGCTGTCCAGCCATTATTGAATTTGGTAGAGAGAGGTTTTTGTGTTTATGGTCAGTGTGCAGGGTTGCAGGCTATCCATCAGTGTAATTAACGTTCATGACCTGGGTCATAGTAAATGGTGCCTGCTCCTAGTAAACCCAGCCTGCACTATGGATCCTTCATCAACATAGTGCATGGGATCCAGTTCGTCGGATGGTGAAGGTTGTTGCTCCAGTTCTTGCCACTTGCTTCTTGCTTGCTATGCATGTACAACCCGGTATTCCACGCTTGGGGCCAGATGAAAATGGCATCCTTTACGTTATGCAAGAAGAAGTTGGTCCTGAATTTGTGCTAACAACATTAGAACAAAATCAACCCCATGGCCGTGTCCGTTCTAGTAAACAGAACAGAAGGTCTCATACAGGCCAGCCCGACATTAGGAATTTTGATACAAAAACACAACCCCATGGTCATGTCTGAAGATGCTAGAGGAGCCAATAAACTGCTGAGAGAGAGAGAGAGAGAGAGAGAGAGAGAGAGAGAGAGAGAGAGAGAGAGAGAGAGAGAGAGAGAGAGAGAGAGAACACTCAACAAGAGGGCATTGTGTTTGGCGATGGCGTGTGATGGAGGTGGTGTGGAGCTGTGCCGGGACATGGATGAACACATGCTTGTGAACTCCGGCGAGACTGTGAGGTATGGATTGATCACGGGGAAAATAGTTGAGCAGCAGAAACAAGCAAGCCAGGCATTAAAAAGGCTGAGGGAAGCGTGGTGCAGATAGTTGTTGGGACTGACATCTTATATCTTATATATTTACTAATTGGAGGCATCATACAAAGCTCCATATTAATCCACATCATTAAAAATATCTTAATCATTCTTGGTCGTTCGATCTATGTAATTGATCTATCTTAACCTTCCGATGTACGTTACCGCAGTCGCGAAAAAAAGGTCCAATCTGAACGTACACCTGACCCAACCTGCACATAATTTGCATCTGAAAAAAAACTATATTTTCCTTAGAAGAGACCATGTCTCACAAGAAACAGGAACATCAACACGTCTGTTTCAAAAAAAAGAAAAAAACAGGAACATCAACACGTCTGTTTCAAAAAAAAAAAAACAGGAACATCAACACGTTTCCTCTTTTTTCACTCAAAAAAAAACCACATTCCTCTCCTTTCGCGTATAGATTAAATCTGGTGCGCCCCTGCCAAGCCTGTTTCCACAACCAGAATACAACGTACCCTCCTCCTCTTTTCTTCCTCGAATACAACAACGATCCAAGTCTCATCCTAGAAAACCAGTGGCAGCAGATGCAGTTGATGCTGCAGATGGGTGTGCAATGTGTGAGCTACACAGAGTCGTCCGCGGCCAGGTTCCACGAGAGCAGTTCGACCATGTTGCATATGCTCGAAGCTGGGCCGGCCGCAAGCATCGCAAAATATTGCACACAAACTTGGTGCTGATCTGCTTGCACGCAGCGGCGGCGGTGACCACGCTTCAAGCCTCCTATTCTGAAACAATTAGCTTCTTTTACTGCCTTGGTTGAGGTGAGGGGCTTAGCTACTTTCGATTTTAGTTTTGGACGTGAGAAGGGAAGCACCAATAGCGAGCACCAATGGGATCGAATAGGGTACCGGGGGTGCGGAGCAGGCAAGCAGCGACTTCCCCACATCTGCCCCTTCAATATTCATCAGGTGCACAGTGCACTGCTTCCATATGCTAACCATGCTTGCATGATCTACCCAACCTTGCATGCCATATCCTGGGAACGGAGGATCTTGATGGAGGCATCTCGCAAGCCTGTGCTAGCATAGGAAAGAAGCTAAATTAAGCCAGGAGGAAAAAAGAAGAGGAATGCACGAAAAAATACTGGATTATCTAAGTATTTATTTCAATTGGATGAAAAATATGAAGACTAATCATCAATTCTCTCAGGTCGTCCATGATGAAGAGCAGCATGCATGTGTCAAGTCCGAGGAGTCGATTACAAATATCAAAATATGTAGTATAATCATACCGAGCAGTGGATAAAAAATGCTAGAAAAGACTCGCTTCTCATTAGTTGCTTGGAATTGACTACACATGCAAGCTAGACTGCATAAATAGGGCAGGCGATGGGTATGATAGCGTTTAGAATAGTTGAGGAACGGACAAGCAGTAGTTGTAGTAAATATATTGCATGACAAGGCATGTAGGACTACAAGAATTACGAAATGAAGTGTTGCCCATAATGATGACTGATGGATTGTAAGAAGGAATGAATAACTTGATTTTGTTAACAAAATAAACAACAGTATAATTTAAAGGTCACTCATACAAAGCTCCATATTAATCCACATCATTAAAAATATCTTAATCATTCTTGGTCGTTCGATCTATGTAATTGATCTATCTTAACCTTCCGATGTACGTTACCGCAGTCGCGAAAAAAAGGTCCAATCTGAACGTACACCTGACCCAACCTGCACATAATTTGCATCTGAAAAACAACTATATTTTCCTTAGAAGAGACCATGTCTCACAAGAAACAGGAACATCAAGACGTCTGTTTAAAAAAAAAAAAACAGGAACATCAACACGTTTCCTCTTTTTCACTCAAAAAAAAACCACATTCCTCTCCTTTCGCGTATAGATTAAATCTGGTGCGCCCCTGCCAAGCCTGTTTCCACAACCAGAATACAACGTACCCTCCTCCTCTTTTCTTCCTCGAATACAACAACGATCCAAGTCTCATCCTAGAAAACCAGTGGCAGCAGATGCAGTTGATGCTGCAGATGGGTGTGCAATGTGTGAGCTACACAGAGTCGTCCGCGGCCAGGTTCCACGAGAGCAGTTCGACCATGTTGCATATGCTCGAAGCTGGGCCGGCCGCAAGCATCGCAAAATCTTGCACACAAACTTGGTGCTGATCTGCTTGCACGCAGCGGCGGCGGTGACCACGCTCCAAGCGTCCTATTCTGAAACAATTAGCTTCTTTTACTGCTTTGGTTGAGGTGAGGGGCTTAGCTACTTTCGATTTTAGTTTTGGACGTGAGAAGGGAAGCACCAATAGCGAGCACCAATGGGATCGAATAGGGTACCGGGGTGCGGAGCAGGCAAGCAGCGACTTCCCACATCCGCCCTTCAATATTCATCAGGTGCACAGTGCACTGCTTCCATATGCTAACCATGCTTGCATGATCTACCCAACCTTGCATGCCATATCCTGGGAACGGAGGATCTTGATGGAGGCATCTCGCAAGCCTGTGCTAGCATAGGAAAGAAGCTAAATTAAGCCAGGAGGAAAAAAGAAGAGGAATGCACGAAAAAATACTGGATTATCTAAGTATTTATTTCAATTGGATGAAAAATATGAAGACTAATCATCAATTCTCTCAGGTCGTCCATGATGAAGAGCAGCATGCATGTGTCAAGTCCGAGGAGTCGATTACAAATATCAAAATATGTAGTATAATCATACCGAGCAGTGGATAAAAAATGCTAGAAAAGACTCGCTTCTCATTAGTTGCTTGGAATTGACTACACATGCAAGCTAGACTGCATAAATAGGGCAGGCGATGGGTATGATAGCGTTCAGAATAGTTGAGGAACGGACAAGCAGTAGTTGTAGTAAATATATTGCATGACAAGGCATGTAGGACTACAAGAATTACGAAATGAAGTGTTGCCCATCATGATGACTGATGGATTGTAAGAAGGAATGAATAACTTGATTTTGTTAACAAAATAAACAACAGTATAATTTAAAGGTTACTTGGATCTTTTATTATCAGTCCACGACCCTCATTGAGGAAATACATGACCGCCCTGCCCATGAGAGAAGGAAATTATATACCATCGGCATGATTTTTGCTCTTTCCTAGGTCCATAAAAGGTAGCAGTTCATGTTTATGTCCGCCAACATGGTTGTGTTAGAACCTAGATTCACATGGGAATTAGAGTTAAGTATTATGACCAAGTTATGAAATTTAAATATTTTTGAAACTAAACAGAACTTACAAAACTATTGATGTATTCGACTACACGTACACTGCTGTTGTCCTCCTGTTTGGTGTGCACAAACATGTGAATCGCAGCAAGCATGTTTGGCTCAGCCCTTCCAGGTTGAAGCTGCGTCCCAATGTCATTCTTCCAGTTGTTGTCTTGAGAAAGGCGTCATATAGCCGCTACAGATAAACAGTACTCCCCATCGTTAATTGTATAGCAGCAGAATATCTTCTAATTAATTCAACATTTGTAGAAATAAGTTGCGCAATTAATTTCAAGCAAGTACTTCTAAGGAGTGGCCATGGATTATACTTAATTTCGTTTCCTGTAAAATTTAAATGCACAATTGCATTTTGAGACTTATAGCAAATATCTATGATACTTTATATGAAACTCTTTGACAAGTTGTTGTGGTATTAGCATGAATAATGTGATAACTAGATAGATAAATGCAATAATTTTTTCATTTGTTGTATTTGCATGAATAATGTGATTAAGATGAGATTTTGTCAAATCAACTTATTTTTTCAGAGCACTTTGACAAAATAAATGAGGAGCCTGACTTACATGGAGATTTAAAATTTATGAAAAATACATTTATACTAATTTAATATAAGAAAAAAAATCATAGGCTAGACCGTGCGGATGCACGGGTTGTCGACTAGTATACTTAATGTGCATCGCCTTCAATGCGTCAGGCTGCATTATGGGCCTGCTATGCGAGGTCAGAGGTCAGAGGTAAATACACAAGCCATACAAGTTGTATACTGTGCAAGAAAATCATTATACACGCTTGATGCAGTCGAACTGCATGAATCACGTGGGAATGGGCGGGCTGGATAACAACCTCGCGTGGTTGCATGTCCACTCGCCATTTATCGGCTATATATATTGAACCCGTGCCTAGTTCATGTACCTTCAGTTCAGTCAACTTATTGAAATTTGATGTAAACTCTTCAAGCTTGCTCATACAAGAGAATTATTTGAATGTACAAAATCACCATTCCTACGCAACAAGTCATGGCATAATGGGTTGCACATATGCAACCGAAAAGAGAATCAACTTAAACAAAAATATTGTATTAAAAAAAGCACCTTCACAACATCAGACTACCCGTTGCAACAGCACGCACAGAATCATCACAATATGTATCCCGTCTATATGCATCAAAAATAAAAATTATCAAAATCACTGCTCTCTCACGAGCACTATTTTGAGCTTGCCAGCTGTCGAGAATTGAGAACTAGACGGAATGCAACACACTTTGTATGGATGAGTTGGTACAGTATATACAGATGTTTGAGCACATCATGGCTAACGGTCTAACTACCTTATAATCCAGTACTTTGGAGCTGCCATACCAGGAAGCGATCTCCAAACGCTAATGTCTTAATGAGCTCGTTCTATCCACTACTGGCGTCCATCTATAAAAAAATATATATAAATGAATTAAGATGTCATTATTCATCAAAAACACATAAAACATGTAACACTACAAACCATATGAAAGCTATAGCATTTGCAAATATTTGAACACATGCATATTTACATATTAGCATAACAAATTTTCACTACTAACTTATTTTCCTTTTCAAATTTCTTTCTCACCTGTTACCAATATTGCTAAACTCTATAACGCACAACGGCATTACATGACCTATAATACCTATACAAATTATTAAATGCTAGCATACATTGATAAAAAATATCACCCATAACAAAAAAAATCAATATTGCTAATTATGTTCACACATCCATATTATCCATACAATCCATCACATGCATATCCATATCAAATTTCAATATATACTATATCAATCAACAATCCAATTGCATCCACACATGCATTTATCATATCCATATAAAAATCATCAAAATTTATATCAATCATCGACCCTAACCCCAAATATATAATTGTTATCAAGATATTTAGCTATTTGGATATGTCATCCATATATAGTAGTTATTTGGATCCACACACACATGCATGTCTATTTTCATCAAAAATATAGAAGAAGAGAAAACTAGATGGCACACACTTGCATTTTTTTTTCATCAAAAATATAGAAGAAGAAAAAACTCGATGGGAGATCAATTGATGTGCTTGCTCACCTCGATGGGAGATCGATTGATGTGCTTGTTCACTAGGTTGGCCGGAGTCGGGTTGGCGGCGACGACGGTTCTAGAAGGTTCGAGTTCCGGGGGTGTGCCGCAGGCCGTGTGGGAGATATAGGGTGCCAGCTGAGGGAGATGAAAAAGGTGCCGCCGACGGCGGCGGCGATGGCGAACAAAGGGTAGTGTCATCAAGTGCGCGTATGAATCAAAGATGAAGGGGCCGGGCGTGGGAGGCCGCAATATATATCCGAAACATAAGACGAGTGTAAACACACGGTCACTCGGCTTACATGGGTGGCGAAGGGTTTCCTGTTTTAAAAAGAGAGAGAAAGAAAATATAAGATGGGCTCCGACGAAGCGTACTCGACTTATACCGACAACTGTCACACTAGCCATTCAGCGCATCGATGGCAGCCACGTGCCAAGAAATCAATATAAGCTGAGATCTTTTTATTATATGTCGAGCATTTTGTGTACACCGAGATCTTTTTTTTCTTGTTGTCTCTCGGCCTACATCTATGTAAACCGACTTCATCTTTTTGTCATGCGGATTTCTTTTCATACTCCACCTACAGGCTTATGAGCCGAGAACCTGTGTTTTACATTGGCTTACATGCAAATACACGGCAACATGTGTGTTTCCTGTAGTGAATATGACCCTTTTCTGAAACTTTAGCACGAGAATGAACCCGATCCAATTTATTTTCACAAAATGAATCATTTGCATGACGCCCGGATTGAGGCCGCCCTCCATAGAGGTAGTTGTCACGCCATCTAGCATGGTGCCATGGGCCAAGGCATCATGATAACTAGAATGGGTGCCTCGGGCTGGGGTGTCATGCCATCTAGCATGACACCATATCCTGGTGTATTAGGCAAAATGTCAATGGGACATTTTGTTAGTATCTGGTTTATTTTGTGCTAAAGTTTCAGAAAAGTGCTAGATTTGTCCATTTTCATCTTGATTGTCATCGTTTGAAGTATGGCGAGCCACCAGTTGCAATATCCAGCCATACAGCCGTAGCACCAAACTACGCTGAGGTCATTCGACTGAGATGGTTAAGTATCAGTGGAAGAGAGGCCAATGAGGCCAATGAGGCGGCTCATTTGACTCCGAAGGAAGGTTTGGGCATTCTGTCAAGGTTGTAACCTTTGATGTAGCCCCTGCTTTTGTAGCTGCTGTAGTGCAATTAGATGTAAACCGTCTTAATATTGAATAAAGTGCCTTGAAGGGCGGTTCTAAATGTTGGGGAACGTAGTAATTTCAAAAAAATTCCTACGCACACGCAAGACCATGGTGATGGCATAGCAACGAGAGGGAGAGTGTCTGTCCACGCACCCTCGTGAGACCGAAAGCGAAGCGTTATAACAACGCGTTGATGTAGTCGACGCCTTCACGATCCGCCGATCCAAGCACCGAACGTCGGCACCTCCGAGTTCTGCACACGCTCAGCTTGATGACGATCCCGGACTCGATCCAGCAAAGTGTCGGGATGAGTTCTGTCAAGACGACGGCGTGGTGACGATGATGATGCTCCACCGACGCAGGGCTTCGCTTAAGCTCCGCGACGATATGACTTCTCCGGCGCAGGGCTTCGCTTAAGCTCCGCGATGATATGACCGGTGGAATATGGTGGAGGGGGCACCGCACACGGCTAAGGAACGATCCGTAGATCAACTTGTGTCCGTGGGGTGCCCCCTGCCCCAGATATAAAGGAGCAAGGGGGGCGCGGCCAGCCCAAGGGGCGCTGGAGGAGTCCTACTCCTACCGAGTAGGACTCCCCCCTTCTCCTAGTTGGACTAGGACTTGGGAGGGGAGAGAGGAAGGCGCCTCCTCTCCTTGTCCTATTCGGACTAGAGGGGGGAGGGGGGCGCGCGGCCTGCCTGGCCGGCCCTTCCTCTTCTCTCTTATGGCCCATTAAGGCCCATAGACCCCCCGGGGGGTTCCGGTAACCCCCCGGTGTTCCGGTAACGTCCTGTTTTCATCCGGAACCTTTCCGAAGTCAAAACATAGGCTTCCAATATATCAATCTTTATGTCTCGACCATTTCGAGACTCCTTGTCATGTCCATGATCACATCCGGGACTCCGAACAACCTTCGGTACATCAAAACTTATAAACTCATAATGAACTGTCATCGAAACGTTAAGCGTGCGGACCCTACGGGTTCGAGAACTATGTAGACATGACCTAGAACCATTCTCGGTCAATAACCAATAGCGGAACCTGGATGCCCATATTGGTTCCTACATATTCTACGAAGATCTTTATCGGTCAAACCGCATAACGATATACGTTGTTCCTTTGTCATCGGTATGTTACTTACCCGAGATTCGATCGTCGGTATCCAATACCTAGTTCAATCTCGTTACTGGTAAGTCTCTTTACTCGTTCCGTAATACATCATCTCACAACTAACTCATTAGTTGTAATGCTTGCAAGGCTTATGTGATGTGTATCACCGAGAAGGCCCAGAGATACCTCTCCGACAATCGGAGTGACAAAACCTAATCTCGAAATACGCCAACCCAACAAGTACCTTTGGAGACACCTGTAGTACTCCTTTATAATCACCCGATTCGTTGTGACGCTTGGTAGTACCAAAAGTGTTCCTCCGTAAACGGAGTTGCATAATCTCATAGTTACAGGAACATGTATAGGTCATGAAGAAAGCATTAACAATATACTAAACGATCAAGTGCTAAGCTAACGGAATGGGTCATGTCAATCACATCATTCTCCTAATGAGGTGATCCCATTAATCAAATGACAACACATGTCTATGGTTAGGAAACACAACCATCTTTGATTAATGAGCTAGTCTAGTAGAGGCATACTAGTGACTATCTGTTTGTCTATGTATTCACACACATGTATTATGTTTCCGGTTAATACAATTCTAGCATGAATAATAAACATTTATCATGGTATAAGGAAATAAATAATAACTTTATTATTGCCTCTAGGGCATATTTCCTTCAGCCTCCCACTTGCACTAGAGTCAATAATCTAGATTACACAAGAATGATTCTAACACCCATGGAGTCTTGGTGCTGATCATGTTTTGCTCGTGGAAGAGGCTTAGTCAACGGGTCTGCAACATTCAGATCCGTATGTATTTTGCAAATCTCTATGTCTCCCACTTGGACTTGGTCCCGAATGGAATTGAAGCGTCTCTTGATATGCTTGGTCCTCTTGTGAAATCTGGATTCCTTTGCCAAGGCAATTGCACCAAGATTGTCACGAAAGATCTTCATCGGTCCCGATGGACTAGGTATGACACCTAGATCGAAATGAACTCTTTCATCCAGACTCCTTCATTTGCTGCTTCCAAGCAGCTATGTACTCCGCTTCACATGTAGATCCCGCCACGACGCTTTGTTTAGAACTGCACCAACCGACAGCTCCACCGCTTAATAAAAACACGTATCCGGTTTGCGATTTAGAATCGTCTGGATCAGTGTCAAAGCTTGCATCGACGTAACCATTTACGACTAGCTCTTTGTCACCTCCATATACGAGAAACATATCCTTAGTCCTTTTCAGGTATTTCAGGATGTTCTTGACCGCTGTCCAGTGATCCACTCCTGGATTACTTTGGTACCTTCCTGCCAAGCTTACATCTAAGCATACGTCAGGTCTGGTACACAGCATTGCATACATGATAGAGCCTATGGCTGAAGCATAGGGAACATCTTTCATTTTCTCTCTATCTTCTGCTGTGGTCGGGCATTGAGTTTGACTCAATCTTACACCTTGTAATACAGGTAAAAAACCTTTCTTTGCCTGATCCATTTTGAACTTTTCAAAACTTTATCAAGGTATGTGCTTTGTGAAAGTCCAATTAAGCGCCTTGATCTATCTCTATAGATCTTGATGCCCAATATGTAAGCAGCTTCACCGAGGTCTTTCATTGAAAAACTTTTATTCAAGTATCCTTTATGCTATCCAGAAATTCTATATCATTTCCAATCAATAATATGTCATCCACATATAATATCGAAATGCTACAGAGCTCCCACTCACTTTCTTGTAAATACAGGCTTCTCCAAAAGTCTCAGATAAAACCATATGCTTTGATCACACTATCAAAGCGCTTATTCCAACTCCGAGAGGCTTGCACTGCACCATAAATTGATCGCTGGAGCTTGCACACTTTGTTAGCACCCTTTGGATCAACAAAACCTTCTGGTTGCATCATATACAACTCTTCTTCTAGAAATCCATTCAAGAATGCAGTTTTACATCCATTTGCCAAATTTCATAATCATAAAATGCGGCAATTGCTAACATGATTCGGACAGACTTAAGCATCGCTACGGGTGAGAAAGTCTCATCGTAGTCAACCCCTTGAACTTGTCGAAAACCTTTCGCAACAAGTCGAGCTTTGTAGACAGCTTACATTACCATCGGCGCCGGTCTTCTTCTTAAAGATCCATTTATTCTCAATGGCTTGCCGATCATCGGGCAAGTCAACCAAAGTCCATACTTTGTTCTCATACATGGATCCCATCTCAGATTTCATGGCTTCCAGCCATTTCACGAATCTGGGCTCACCATCGCTTCTTCATAGTTTGTAGGTTCGCCATGGTCAAGTAACATGACTTCCGAATAGGATTACCGTACCACTCGTGCGTATTTTACTCTGGTTGACCTCACGAAGTTTAGTAGTAACTTGATCTGAAGCTTCATGATCATCATCATTAGTTTCCTCACTAATTGGTGTAGTTGTCACGGAACCGCTTCTTGTGATGAACTACTTTCCAATAAGGGAGCAGATACTGATTATCTCATCAAGTTCTACTTTCCTCCCACTCACTTCTTTCGAGAGAAACTCCTTCTCTAGAAAGGATCCGAATTTAGCAACGAAAACCTTGCCTTCAGATCTGTGATAGAAAGTGTACCCAACAGTCTCCTTTGGGTATCCTATGAAGACACATTTCGATTTGGGTTCGAGCTTATCTGGTTGAAGTTTCTTCACATAAGCGTCGCAGCCCCAAACTTTAAGAAACGACAACTTTGGTTTCTTGCCGCACCACAGTTCATACAAAGGTCGCCTCAACGGATTTAGATGGTGCCCTATTTAACGTGAATGCGGCCGCCTCTAAAGCATATCCCCAAAACGATAGCGGTAAATCGGTAAGAGACATCATAGATCGCACCATATCAAGTAAAGTACGATTCGACGCTCGACACACCATTTCTCTGTGGTGTTCGGGTGGCGTGAGTTGCTAAACTATTCCACATTGTTTTAAATGTAAACCAAACTCGTAACTCAAATATTCTCCTCCACGATCCGATCGTAGAAACTTTATTTTTTTGTTACGATGATTTTCTACTTCACTCAAACTCTTTGAACTTTTCAAATGTTTCAGATTTGTGTTTCATTAAGTAGATATACCCATATCTGCTCAAATCATCTGTGAAGGTGAGAAAATAACGATACCCCACAAGTGCCTCAACATTCATTGGACCACAAACATCAGTATGTATGATTTCCAACAAATCAGTTGCTCGCTCCATCGTTCCGGAGAACGGCGTTTTGGTCATCTTGCCCATGAGGCATGGTTCGCAAGTACCAAGTGATTCATAATCAAGTGATTCCGAAGCCCATCAAGATGGAGTTTCTTCATGCTTTTACACCGATATGACCTAAACGGCAGTGCCACAAATAAGTTGCATTATCATTATCAACTCTGCATCTTTTGGTTTCAACACTATGAATATGTGTATTACTACTATCGAGATTCAATAAAATAGACCATTCTTCAAGGGTGCGTGACCATAAAAGATATTACTCATATAAATAGAACAACCATTATTCTCTGATTTAAATGAATAACCGCCTCGCATCAAACAAGATCCAGATATAATGTTCATGCTCAACGCCGCACCAAATAACAATTATTTAGGTCTAAAACTAATCCCGGAGGTAGATGTAGAGGTAGCGTGCCGACCGCGATCACATTGACTTTGGAACCGCTTCCCACGCGCATCATCACCTCGCCCTTTGCCGTGCTCGCTTATTCCGTAGTCCCTGCTTCGAGTTGCAAATATTAGCAATGTAACCAGATCAAATACCAGTGCTACTACGAGCTCTAGTAAGGTACACATCAATAACATGTATATCACATATACCTTTGTTCACCTTGTCATCCTTCTTATCCGCCAAATACTTGGGGCAGTTCCGCTTCCAAAGTCCAGTCTGCTTGCAGTAAAACACTCGCCAGGCTTAGGTCCAGACTTGGGTTTCTTCTCTTGAGCAGCAACTTTCTTGCTGTTCTTTTGAAGTTTCCTTCTTCTTTCCTTTGCCCTTTTCTTGAAACTAGTGGTCTTGTTGACCATCAACACTTGATGCTCTTTCTTGATTTCAACCTCCGCGGCTTTTAGCATTGCGAAGAGCTCAGGAATTGTTTTGGTCATCCCTTGCATATTATAGTTCATCACGAAGCTCTTGTAGCTTGGTGGCAGTGATTGGAGAATTCTGTCAATGACACTATCATCCGGAAGAGTAACTCCCAGTTCAATCAAGTGATTATTATACCCGGACATTTTGAGTATATGTTCACCGATGTAACTATTCTCCTCCATCTTGTAGCTATAGAACTTATTGGAGACTTCATATCTCTCAATCCGGCATTTGCTTGAAATATTAACTTCAACTCCTGGAACATCTCATATGCTCCATGACGCTCAAAACGCCGTTGAAGACCCGGTTCTAAGCCGTAAAGCATGGCACACGAACTATCGAGTAGTCATCAGCTTTGCTCGCCAGACGCTCACAACTTCGGCGTTGTTCTCTGGCAGGCCTCGCACCCAGCGGTGCTTCCAGGGCGTAATTCTTCGCAGCAATGAGGACAATCCTCAAGTTACGGACCCAGTCCGTAATTGCTACCATCATCTTTCAACTTTGCTTTCTCAAGGAACGCATTAAAATTCAACGGAACAACAAACGAGCCATCTATCTACAGAAACATAGACAAGCAAAAATACTATCAGGTACTAAGTTCATGATAAATTTAAGTTTAATTAATCATATTAAAACCTCCCACTTAGACAGACATCTCTAGTCATCTAAGTGATTACGTGATCCAAATCAACTAAACCATGTCCGATCATCACGTGAGATGGAGTAGTTTCAATGGTGAACATCACTATGTTGATCATATCTACTATATGATTCACGCCGACCTTCGGTCTCCGTGTTCCGAGGCCATATCTGTTATATGCTAGGCTCGTCAAGTTTAACCTGAGTATTCGCGTATGCAACTGTTTTGCACTCGTTGTAGATGGACGAGAACTTATCACACCCGATCATCACGTGGTGTCCGGGTACTACTGAACTTTTAGCAACGTTGCATACTCGGGAGAACACCTCTTGATTATTTTAGTGAGAGATCATCTTATAATGCTACCGTCAATCAAAGCAAGATAAGATGCATAAAGGATAAACATCACATGCAATCAATATAAGTGATATGATATGGTCATCATCATCTTGTGCTTGTGATCTCCATCGCCGAAGCACCGTCATGATCACCATCGTCACCGGCGCGACACCTTGATCTCCATCGTAGCATCGTTGTCGTCTCGCCAACTATTGCTTTTACGACTATCGCTACTGCTTAGTGATAAAGTAAAGCAATTACATGGCGTTTGCATTTCATACAATAAAGCGACAACCATATGGCTCCTGCCATTGCGATAACTCGGTTACAAAACATGATCATCTCATACAATAAAATATAGCATCACGTCTTGACCACATCACATCACAACATGCCCTGCAAAAACAAGTTAGACGTCCTCTACTTTGTTGTTGCAAGTTTTACGTGGCTGCTACGGGCTGAGCAAGAACCGTTCTTACCTACGCATCAAAACCACAACGATAGTTTGTCAAGTTGGTGCTGTTTTAACCTTCGCAAGGACCGGGCATAGCCACACTCGGTTCAACTAAAGTGAGAGAAACTGACACCCGCCGGTCACCTTTAAGCAACTAGTGCTCGAAGCGGTGAAACCAGTCTCGCGTAAGCGTCGCGTAATGTCGGTCCGGCCGCTTCATCTCACAATACCGCCAACCAAAGTATGACATGCTGGTAAGCAGTATGACTTATATCGCCCACAACTCACTTGTGTTCTACTCGTGCACATGACATCAACGCATAAAACCTGGCTCGGATGCCATCGTTGGGGAACGAGTAATTTCAAAAATTTCCTACGCACACGCAAGACCATGGTGATGGCATAGCAACGAGAGGGGAGAGGTCTCTGTCCACGCACTCGTGAGACCGAAAGCGGAGCGTTATAACAACGCTGTTGATGTAGTCGACGCCTTCACGATCCGACCGATCCAAGCACCGAACGACGGCACCTCCGAGTTCTGCACACGCTCAGCTCGATGACGATCCCGGACTCGATCCAGCAAAGTGTCGGGATGAGTTCTCACAAGACGACGGCGTGGGACGATGATGATGCTCCACCGACGCAGGGCTTCGCCTAAGCTCCGCGACGAGATGACTTCTCCGGCGCAGGCTTCGCTAAGCTCCGCGACGATATGACCGAAGTGGAATATGGTGGAGGGGGCACCGACACGGCTAAGGAACGATCCGTAGATCAACTTGTGTCCCATGGGGTGCCCCCGCCTGTAGATATAAAGGAGCAAGGGGGGGTGCGGCCAGCCCAAGGGGGGCGCGCCTGGAGGAGTCCTACTCCTACCGGGAGTAGGACTCCCCCCCTTCTCCTAGTTGGACTAGGACTTGGGAGGGGGAAGAGGGAAGGGGGCGCCGCCCCCCCTCTCCTTGTCCTATTCGGACTAGAGGGGGGAGGGGGGCGCGCGGCCTGCCTGGCCGGCCCTTCCTCTTCTCTCTTATGGCCCATTAAGGCCCATAGACCCCGGGGTTCCGTAACCCCGGTGTTCCTAACGTCCTGCTTTCATCCGTAACCTTTCAAGTCCAAACATAGGCTTCCAATATATCAATATTTATGTCTCGACCATTTCGAGACTCCTCGTCATGTCCGTGATCACATCCGGACTCGAACAACCTTCGTACATCAAAACTTATAAACTCATAATGAACTGTCATCGAACGTTAGCGTGGGACCCTACGGGTTCGAGAACTATGTAGACATGACCTAGAACCATTCTCGGTCAATAACCAATAGCGGAACCTGGATGCCCATATTGGTTCCTACATATTCTACGAAGATCTTTATCGGTCAAACCGCATAACGATATACGTTGTTCCTTTTGTCATCGGTATGTTACTTACCCGAGATTCGATCGTCGGTATCCAATACCTAGTTCAATCTCGTTACTGGTAAGTCTCTTTACTCGTTCCGTAATACATCATCTCACAACTAACTCATTAGTTGTAATGCTTGCAAGGCTTATGTGATGTGTATCACCGAGAAGGCCCAGAGATACCTCTCCGACAATCGGAGTGACAAAACCTAATCTCGAAATACGCCAACCCAACAAGTACCTTTGGAGACACCTGTAGTACTCCTTTATAATCACCCGATTCGTTGTGACGCTTGGTAGTACCAAAGTGTTCCTCCGTAAACGGAGTTGCATAATCTCATAGTTACAGGAACATGTATAGGTCATGAAGAAAGCATTAACAATATACTAAATGATCAAGTGCTAAGCTAACGGAATGGGTCATGTCAATCACATCATTCTCCTAATGAGGTGATCCCATTAATCAAATGACAACACATCATGTCTATGGTTAGGAAACACAACCATCTTTGATTAATGAGCTAGTCTAGTAGAGGCATACTAGTGACTATCTGTTTTTCTATGTATTCACACACATGTATTATGTTTCCGGTTAATACAATTCTAGCATGAATAATAAACATTTATCATGGTATAAGGAAATAAATAATAACTTTATTATTGCCTCTAGGGCATATTTCCTTCACCAAAAAATATCGAATAATTCTTTTTATAAGAACATTAACATTTTTTTAGGGGGCTTACAAAAATATTAACAGGGAATCTTGGAGGGAACGACCAATGCGCAAAAGGTGGACTCAACTAAACCACCCGATTGAGTTGGCGATAAATATCCGGGCCGGCCTCCATTTATAGTGTAGACACGTATCTACGTCCTCTGCAACTATTGTCCATGTCAACCGGAATCTCTGCCAACAATAAGACCCTGCCCTACAGATCGATCAAGCAGAATATGCCGGCTGATATTCACTACGGGAATCGCACCCTATGCCGACCGTCGGCATAGCCCTGACTAGCCGTCGGGACAGGCCTATGCCGACGGCCCCCGTCGGCATAGGGCCGTCGGCAACATATCCGTCGGCGTTGCCAGGATGACCGTTGGCATAGACCCTATCCCGACGGTGGCCGTACATCTATGCCGACGGCATCGCCGCCGGCAACGCTTATCGCTTAACGGGCGGCGCCGTCAATCGCTGAGTAATGGCGGCTCGCCACGCAGCACCTCTATGCGACGGCCCGGCCGCCGGCTTAGTTTAGAACTATGCCGACGGCCAGGCCGCCGCATAGAGGTGCCATGTGACGAGCCGCCGTTATCTGGGTTATTTATGCCGACGGCCCGGCGTCGGCATAGACGCGCACGCGATCGTAATCGGGCACTCTGGGGCATAACTAAGCCGACGGCCCGGCCGCCGGCATAGACGGCCACGTGTCGCCCATCGGGAGCTCACGCCGGAGCCTATGCCGACGGCTAGCCCGTCGGCATAGTTTCGTCCATTTTTTTTTTTTTTTTCTTCTTTTCAGCTCAATTCATTTGAATATACACAAGATATATAAGAAGCATATATAAGAAGCAACATCACGTAACAATGAGGAGCAGCATCACACAACAAATTCATCATCACACATCATAAGAAACATCGCAAAGCATAAACATATAAGTACCACAATATCGAGAACCGCCACAATGTGACCCAAAGGCTTAAGCGCCAGGACGTCGAGCACCGCGGAGGTCGTCACCGCCAAGAGCGCCGAAGCCCAGTCGTCGCAAGCTTCCGCCAGCGCTACCGCCAAGACCGCCTCCACCTCCGCCTCCGCCTCCGTGGATCGGAGTGGTCGGGCTCCGTGTCTCCGGAGTGCTGCGAAGACCACCGCCAACGGTAGATCCACCTGTTCCCTGGATGTTGAAAAGACATATTAATGGGATATATGACTGTGTTGAAAGGCATGACATGCTTTGGGTGAATAGATTGGGGATGAACTAACCGGCGAGGGACAGCGTTCGTGCCACAAACTCCTCAAAGGTCAGACAGACTTGGTTGTCTTTGGAGGGCATTGTCTTGGCTGCAACTAAGGACACCGCCGCCGCCATTTCTGAAAAGCCTGCTCCACCGGCGATCCTCTCGCACTTGGTGTTCATGAAGCCTCGATGCCACGCCATGGTCTCTGGCGTGTGTACTCAGTAGGCCTACGGTATGACATGATGGAACTCATAAAACTACTAGATGCGAAAAATAAAGTGAGCAATGAAGATAAGAGGAAAATACTTACGATTGTTGCTCCCGAAGAGGGATCGTGAACTGGACCTTTGGCTGGCTCGTCTGCTGGCTCAGCTCGGGTCGATCCGACGAAGCTGTGTGTAGGAGATAGTCGGAGTGACCACAGATCGAGAACCGCCTCCCGACCGTGCTCCTTGGGCCCCATGCTCACCACCGCCTGTCGTCCAGATCCGCCGCAATGGTGTCGGTGTGTCAGATGTAACCCAGACACGCCATGAGTAGGCCTCCTTCCTCCACGCGGTCTTCTTGTCGTAGTACTTGGGCTCGCCAGCTTGGGGTCCTTCACAGATGGGCGATCTCCCGCTGCATGTGTGAGAGCGGCCGCTTCAGTTTCTCCTCCTGCACCACCAAACAGATGTTAGTCATACATAAGAAAGTGATGGTAAATAGAAGAAGAATAATGTTTAATGGGGTTAGTCATACATTAACTGCCTTGTGGAGATAGTGGTTTCGGTTTCCTGAGCATGTACTCCTCATTCCCTCGTTAGCCTTATTTTTGATTCTCATAGCCGCCTGTGCTCCAGCCCCATCACACCAAAGATCCACCAATGCCGCCCAGACTCGTCTTTTCCATAACACCAATTTGGACACACCTACATAATAAAAGCATAATGGCATGTCAACATGAAACGGTGAAATGTACCACATGGTAATGAAAGCATAATGAAAGCATAATATATGAAAGCATAATGAAAAATCTTTTATACTTACTGCCAAGTACTGGCCTCTCAAGGTAATGCCCATCCTCCGCTTCTTCCTTGGTCATCTTCACACCAAGAACGTCGTGGTAGTATGTCGAGATGGCCACATAGCGCACTCGTCTTTGCATCTGGCGGGCCTTCTTCTTGCATTGGCGCAGCACGATCTGGTCCGCTCTAGCCCCATGCTCGGAAGAACTCGATAGAATTTCTACAATCATGCATGAAACAAGAATGGAAGAAGCCATGAGTTAAATCATTCATGAAACTAGAATGGACTTGTGCTTCAAGAGAACTCACCAAAAGTAGTGATCACGGCCTTGGCATGGGTCTCATGGTCGCGTGGAGGGCCGCTTCCCGATGGTCCCAGCTGTGGCCAAAACCCGACGGTCCGGCTGCTGGACCGATCCGGACAAGACAACCCGGCGGTATAACTTCAGCAAGACGGTGATGAGGCCGTTGGGAATACGGACCCCTTTAGAATATATCCAGTTTCTGCAAAAGAATGAACTATTAGCATGTGACAAGAAAAATAAATAACAACCGGAATATGCATGTGACAAGCAAAATAATGAACCGCTTACTCTTTTCCCGTAGGCTCAATGAGCCACTTCTGCTCCTCAGTAGCAGGAACCTGCTTTGGTAGCTTTGTGTTGCCACGCAGCCATCCCTTGTTGTCAACCCCCTTCCCGTCACCACCATCATCCCCGCCACCACCCCCCTCCTCGCCTGCCTCCCCCTCCCCAACCTCCTCCTCCTCCTCCTCCTCGCGTGCCTCCTCCTCCACCTCCTCCTCCTCCTCCTCCTCCTCCCTAGAGTATACCTCACTAGAGGAGGGTACCTCACTAGAGGAGGGCCTCGAAGACAACACCCCTAAGTCGGTGAGGGTGCGCTCTTTCTGGCCGCGACCCCCTGTAGTGGCTCTCCCCCCAGCACCTCGTCCTCTAGAGGCTCTCCCCCCGCCCCCTCCTCCTCTAGGGGCACCTCTCCCTCGACCTCCCAGTGAGGAGTCATCGTCAAGTATCCGAGGGGGAGGATTACGTTCTCGACCACTCCGACTAGGCAGGCCGACGACCTTGCGTAGGAAACCCACGCCGTCGGCCTTCCCCTTGCAACCCTTTCGGACGGGAGACGCCTAGGTTACGTCAGTTGACTTGAGAATGAAATCTAGTGATATGAAAAATTGGAGGAGATGGACTTGTAGCTCACCCTCGGCTGTAGAGGAAGTAGTCAAACAGCAGAGGGATGCTCAGGGGGACCAACACGTCGGACAACGGTCACTCCAATGAAATGCGAAACCACAAAGCCTGCAAATTCCATCGCGACAAAAAGTTAGAACATCACAACTCATAGAGCATATTTAAAACATTTAAACATGCATTCATTTATTTTTGCATCATGTAGGCAAAAAAACTAACAACATTAACAATATATGCATCATCGTCATCACATATTCATCATCATCATTATCACCTATTCGTCTAACCAAATTTTTTTACTACCTATATTCATCATCGTCATCACATATTCATCATCGTCATCACATATTCATCATCGCCATCACATATTCATCATCGTCATCACATATTCATCATCGCCATCACATATTCATCATCGTGACCAATTTTTTTTTCAAGGTATGCAACATATAGCATCTCATCTAACCAAATTTTTTTACTACCTATCTCACTATCTATCTAACTATCTACCTATCTAACTATCTATCTAACTATGTATCTAACTATCTAAATACCTATCTAAATACCTACCTAAATACCTATCTAACTATCTATATCTAACTAGCTACAAAATTACTAAAAAACACTAAAAACTTCAAAAAAAATCACCTTCGAGAGGGCCGGCCGGAGTTGGGGCGGGGAGGCGCGGGTAGGGGCGGGCGGCCGGCGAGGTCGAGGCGGGCGGCCGGGCGCGAGGTCGGGCGGGAGCCGCAGGGTCGGGCGGTGGCTGGAGGGGGGAGGCGCGGGTCGGGCGGGCGGCCGGAGTTGGGGCGGGAGGCGGGGTCGGGCGGCCGAGTCGGGCGGGAGGCGGGTAGGGGCGGGCGGCAGGCGCAGGTCGAGGCGGGCGGCCGGGCGCGAGGTCGGGCGGGAGCTGGGTCGGGCGGGCGGCCGGAGGGGGCGGGAGGCGCGGGTCGGGCGGGGGCCGGAGTTGGGGCGGGAGGCGGGGTCGGGCGGCCGGAGTCGGGCGGGAGGCGCGGTAGGGGCGGGCGCCAACGAGGTCGGGCGGGCGGCTGGCGCGAGGTCGGGCGGGAGCCACGGGTCAGGGCGGGCGGCCGGAGGGGGCGGGAGGCGCGGGTCGGGCGGGCGCCAGAGTTGGGGCGGAGGCGCGGGTCGGGCGGCCGGAGTCGGGCGGGCGGCGGGTCGGTGCGGCGACCGCGCGGGTCGGGAGGGCGGCGCGAGTCGGGCGGGCGGCGGGCGGCGGCGGGCTTGGCGGGCGGCGCGTCTCGGGGGGGAGCGCGGCGGCGGCGGTGTGGGTCGGGAGGAAGGGGAGATGGCGAATGGGTGGTGGGGCGAACCGCAGGAGATAAGGTCGGCCCTATGCCGACGGCCTGGCCGTCGGCATAGGCTCGCCCTTTGCCACGCCATCGATCCGTGGACATGTCTTGCTGCTATGCCGACGGCTAAGCCGCCGCATAGATACTTTGCATATTTTTTATTTTTTTATTACGACATATGTGTGACTCTCAGCACACTGTAAAAAATAGTCCCACCTCACCCAAAGACAAGCATAGGACCGATGGTAATTTTTCATAATTTTTCGTGATGGAGAAGTATCTGATGGTCAAACGCTACAGGGTTAGGCGGGACGGGGGACCTGGGGGGTAGCAATGCCACCGGAGCGTCGCACCGGGCCCTCATACATGCGGGGTGGTGTGGTGGCATGTCCGAAGAGGCGGCACGCGTCTCCGGGGTGTGGCCCCCCCTCACGGACGGCAATGACACGGTAGTAGACGTTCTGCGGTAACGATGCGGCGTGAATATTATTAAATACTTGGAGTGCGATAAAATCATGAGTTTTTTACACAACATGGGCACATGTGCTATAGGACTGATGGTAATTTTTCATAATTTTTCGTGATGGAGAAGTATCTGAACACTTCCCTCTACGCGGATTGCTCTTCGCACGTCTACGACTGTGGCCGGCGGTCTCCGGGGGCTAGCATACCGTCAAATCTTGCGTAGGCGGCCTCTCACAAGTCTGGAAGTGTTGTGGCGGTTGCAAACGCCCAGACGCGCCTCCGGTGTGCCCCCCCCTCACGGACGGCGCCGCCGCCGCACCGGAGGGGCAGACGGACGTCGGGTCTACGGAGGGGATCTTCTTGTGGGTCCGGCCCAGATGTTGCTCCAAAGTGTTCCTATGGGCTGACCTAACACAACCGGGTGGAGAGGCCCACCGTCAAAGCCCGTTCGTGCAAAGTCAAAGGGCTAGATCCCATGGTCAAACGCTTCTGAGGTTAGGCGGGACGGGGGCCCTGGGGGGTAGCAATGCCACCGAGCGTCAGATCGGGCTCTCGTACATGCGCGGTGGTGTGGTGGCATGTCCGAAGAGGCGGCACCCGTCTCCGGGGTGTGGCCCCCCCTCACGGACGGCAATGACACGGTAGTAGACGTTCTGCGTAACGATCGGCGTGAATATTATTAAATACTTGGAGTGCGATAAAATCATGAGTTTTTACACAACGGGCACATGTGCTATAGGACTGATGGTAATTTTCATAATTTTTCGTGATGGAGAAGTATCTGAACACTTCCCTCGCGGATTGCTCTTCAGACGCGTCTCGACCGTGGCGGCGGCCTCCGGGGCTAGCATACCGTCAAATCTTGCGTGGCGGCCTCTCACAAGTCCGGAAGTGTTGTGGCGAGTTGCAAACGCCCGAGACGCTGCCTCGGTGTGTTTCCCCCGGACGGCGCCGGCGCCGCCCCGGAGGGAGAAGCGGACGCGTCGGGTCTACACGGAGGGATCTTGCTGTGGGTCCGCCCGGATGTTGCTCCAAAGTGTTCCTATGGGCTGACCTAACACAACCGGGTGGAGAGGCCCATGGTCAAAGCCCGCTCGTGCAAAGTCAAGGGCTAGATCCCATGGTCAAACGCTACAGGTTAGGGCGGCCGGGGCCCAGGGGGGTAGTAATGCCACCGAGCGTCGCATCGGGCTCTCTTACATGCGGGGTGGTGTGGTGGCATGTCCGAAGAGGCGGCACCCGTCTCCGGGGTGTGGCCCCCCTCACGGACGGCGATGACACGGTAGTAGACGTTCTGCGGAAACGATGCGGCATGAATATTATTAAATACTCACAGCGCGGCAAAATCATGAGTTTTTTACATGACGTGGGCACATGTGCTATAGGACCGATGGTAATTTTTCATAATTTTTCGTGATGGAGAAGTATCTCAACACTTCCCTCTCGCGGATTGCTCTTGGCGTCTCGACCGTGGGCGGCGGCCTCGGGCCAGCATACCGTCAAATCTTGCGTAGGCGGCCTCTCACAAGTCTGGAAGTGTTGTGGCGGTTGCAAATACCCGGCACGCGTCTCCGGGATGTGCCCCCACTCATGGACGGCGCCACCGCCCGCACTGGAGAAGCAGACGACGCTCGGGTCTACACGGAGTGGATGTAGCTGGGGTTTGGCCCGGATGTTGCTCTGGGTGTCCCTATGGGCGGAATCGACACAACCGGGTGGAGAGGTCCACTGGTCAAAGCCCGTCCGTGGGAAGTCAAAGGGCTAGATCTCGTGGTCAACCGCTCCAGGGTTAGGCGGGACGGGGGCCCTGGGGGGTAGCAATGCCACCAGAGCGTCGCACCGGCCCCTCATACATGTAGGGTGGTGTGGTGGCATGTCCGAAGAGGCGGCACGCGTCTCCGCCTAACCCTGTAGCATTTGACCACGGGATCTAGCCCTTTGACTTTGCATGGACGGGTTTTGACCAGTGGAACTATCCACCCGGTCGTGTTAGGTCAGCCCATACGAACACTTTAGAGCAACATCCAGGCCAAACCCACAGTAAGATCCCCTCCGTGTAGGCCCGACGCGTCTGTTTCCCCCTCCAGGTGCCGGCGGCGGCGCCGTCCGTGTGAGGGGGCACACCCCGGAGACGCGTGCCGCCTCTTCGGACATGCCAGCACACCACCCCGCATGTATGAGGGCCCGGTGCGACGCTCGGGTGGCATTGCTACCCCCCACGGCCCCCGTCCCGCCTAACCTTGTAGCGTTTGACCACGGGATCTAGCCCTTTGACTTTGCACGGACGGGTTTTGACCAGTGGAACTATCCACCCGGTCGTGTTAGGTCAGCCCATACGAACACTTTAGAGCAACATACGGGCCAAACCCACAGTAAGATCCCCTGTAGACCCGACGCGTCTGTTTCCCCCTCAGTGCCGGGCGGGCCGCCGTCCGTGTGAGGGGCACACCGAGACGCGCGCCGCCTCTAATTTGGACATGGCACCACACCACCCCGCATGTATGAGGGCCGGTGTGACGCTCGGCGGTATTGCTATCCCCACGGCCCCGTCCGCCTCTTGGACATGGCACCACACCGCCAAGATGTATGAGGGCCCGTTAGACGGGAGGTGTACACAGGTGGTAGCAATGCCGCTTAGGTGTTGCTTTGGGCCCTCCTACGGTTGTGGAAGCGTGGTGGCTAGCGCAGAGCACCCGACGCAGCTCGGGTGTGCCCCCATCTCCGGCGTCATTGTGGGGCGCACGCGGCGGCAGCAACGTCCGTGAGGGGGGCAATCGATATACCATCTGGTATGTTTTTTTGTTAGATAAGGCACATTTATGTTGTGAAAAACACAGGAAAAGTAAATAAAAAATTAAGAAAAAAATAGAGATATGCCGACGGCAAGGCCGTCGCATACTCAAGACACGGCCATCGATCGATGGCGTGCCCAAGGGCGCGGATCGATGACGGGCAACATCCATGGGCCAGACCTATGCCGACGGCCAGGCCGTCGGCATAGATTTGCCACCCCACAGATCGATGACGTGGCGTCTATGCCGACGGCCGCCGTTAGCACGTCGGCGTAGATGACGCCGTCAAAATGCCATCCCCGTCCGGGTAGCCGGGCCCACGAGCTATGCCGACGGCCTCCGCTATGCCGACGGCCACCGTAGGCATATTTCTATCGACGCCAACGGCTAAGATTTGCCGACGGGGGCCGTCGGCATAGATTGATATACGCCGACGGCTTTTATATGCCGACGGCCTGGGCTGTGCCTTCAGGATAGGCCTATCTATGCCGACGGGGGCCGTCGGCATAGGTTCGGCCGTCGGCATCGCCAGTTATTCTGGTAGTGATTGAGAACCCCAATCCTGATGGTGACGTCGTGGCGGCGGAGCCCGGCCGGAGCACGTTCTGGGCACTGAAGGAAGGGCTCGTCGCGTCGTTCCTCAGAAACCCTGACGGTGCCCGTGTCAGCGACGCCGACGTCACGGCCGGGAAGCCTCCAAACGGTGCTGTTGGCAGCGGCGACACCGACATCATGGTAGCGAAGCCCGGTCGTAGCTCTGGTGGTGGTGGGGACGCAGACGCCGATGCCGACGCAGCGGCAGCGAAGCCTTTCCGGCCTACCTGGCGCAACTACCTGTTATACTTGTGCAGCGCGATGGCCTACGTCTTTCTCATCGTCTCCGGGGTTTTCGTTATAATCAATGAACATCAGATCGGTCACACGATGCGCGTCGCTGGGTGGATTGGTGTGCTTGTAGGAATAATTTTGACACTTTTTTGCTTTGCCTTCGCGGATCTAGTCGTCTGAATTCGGCTCTCACCGATGTATATGTATCCCATGTCCTGTATTTTCCGAATCGTACGTCGTCGTGGTAAACAGCATTGTGCTGCGTGAGAGTTATTCTCAGTACTTTATATGTGTCTATTACCATATCCACACGCAATAAAGGTCGTTCATTGATTTTGTGGCGGTTTTTCACTTCTATCTGTACTATAAAAGGATTGTTTGTTTAATCGGCTTGGCTAGATATTGGTCGAGCGGTAATTTGTTGCTTCTCAGTGGGCGTACGTCTTAATTAGCCGCCATTTTTTTTGTTTTTTTTAGTGGTGCCATTTCTTTTTGTTGCCATCGCTGCCACATGTCATTGCCGGAGTTGAGGAATTGCCATTGCTTGACAGGGCTTTGTGAGTCAATTGAGAGGCCCGCCGTTGATGGAGTCGAAGTTGTTGTGGCGCGTTGACAGGGGGACAGCCCCATACTCCTCGCATCCAAGAACCGCTGCTTGCCTTCGACATCGTCGAGGCACATTATAGAAACCGTCATCCACGGACCACCATCCCAGTTCTTGGACCGTCGCCTTTCCACACAAATGGACAGTGCTGCTAAGGGAACCACCGCTAGCCCACCAAGGAAAACCAGATCTACTGCATCAAAGAAACAATAGAAGACAATCTCCCACTAATCTCTCGACCTCGCCGGCATGGCGCTAACAAGATGGAGCCTGGTCCTTTTGGTCTTCTCCACAACCACCATTCTATTCCACCCATAGTGCTATGTCAATGGCTCACGCTCATGTATTGCGTGAAGATTGAAAAAATTTGGGAATATCAAAAGTATGAAACAATTGTTTGGCTTGTCTTCGAGGTTGTGCATGATTAAATATTTTGTGTGATGAAGATAGAGCATAGCTAGACTATATGATTTTGCAGGGATAGCTTTCTTTGGCCAACTTATTTTAAGAAGACATGATTGATTTGTTAAGTATGCTTTAAGTATTATTATTTTTATGTAAATTTTAAACTTTTGCCTTGAATCTTTCGGATTTGAACATTCATGCCACAATAAAGAAAATTACACGAATAAATATGTTAGGTAGCATTCCACATCAAAAATTCTGTTTTTATCATTTACCTACTCGAGGACGAGCAGGAATTAAGCTTGAGGATGCTTGATACGTCTCCAACTTATCTATAATCTTTGATTTTTCTATGCTATTATATTATCTGTTTTGGATGTTTAATGGGCTTTAATATGCTCTTTTACATTATTTTTGGGACTAACCTATTAACTGAGGGCCAGGGCCAGTTTCTGTTTTTTTGCCTATTTTAGAGTTTTGCAGAAAAGGAATACCAAATGGAATGAAAGCTTTGTGATGATCTTTTTTGGACCGAAAGCAAACCAGAAGACTTGGAGATGAAGTCGGAGATGCAACGAGGCGGCCATGAGGCAGGAGGGCGCGCCCCCCATCCTCGTGGGCCCCTCGTAGCTCCCCTGACCTAGTTCCTTTGCCTATATATACTGTTATACCCCAAAAACATCAGGGGGAGCCACGAAACCACTTTTCCACCGCCGCAACCTTCTGTACCCGTGAGATCCCATCTTGGGGCCTTTTTCAGCAATCTGCCGGAGGGGGATTCGATCACGGAGGGCTTTTACATCAAGACCATTACCTCTCCGATGAAGCGTGAGTAGTTTACCACAAACCTTCGGGTCCATAATTATTAGCTAGATGGCTTCTTCTCTCTCTTTGATTCTCAATACAAAGTTCTTCTCGATATTCTTGGAGATCAATTCGATGTAATACTCTTTTGCGGTGTGTATGCTGAGATTAGATGAATTGTGGATTTATGATCAAGATTATCTATGAATATTATTCGGTTCTTCTCTGAATTCTTATATGCATGATTTGATATCTTTGCAAGTCTCTTCGAATTATCGGTTTAGTTTGGCCTACTAGATTGATCTTTCTTGCCATGGGAGAAGTGCTTAGTTTTGGGTTCAATCTTGCGGTGTCCTTTCCCAGTGACAGTAGGGGCAGCAAGGCACGTATTGTATTGCTGCCATCGAGGATAACATGATGCGGTTTTCTTCATATTGCTTGAGTTAATTCCTCTACATCATGTCATCTTGCTTAATGCTTTACTCCGTTCTTTATGAACTTGATACTCTAGATGCATGCTGGATAGTGGTCGATGTGTGAAGTAATAGTAGTAGATGCAAGCAGGAGTCGGTCTACTTGACACGGACGTGATGCCTATGTTCATGATCATTGCCTTAGATGTCATCATAATTATGTGTTCTTCTATCAATTGCTCGGCAGTAATTTGTTCACCCACCGTAATATATGCTATCTCTCGAGAGAAGCCACTAGTGAAACCTATCGCCCTCGGGTCTCTTTTCCATATTATTGAATCTCGTTTACATCTTGCGAGTTTCCGATCTACTATTTTGCAATCTTTACTTTCCAATCTATAAACCAAAAATACCACAGATATTTACTTTACTATCTCTATCATATCTTGCTTTTGCGAGTGACCGTGAAGGGATTGGCAACCCATTTATCGCGTTGGTTGCAAGTTCTTGATTGTTTGTGCAGGTATTCGGTGACTTGTGTGTCGTCTCCTACTGGATTGATACCTTGGTTCTCAAAACTGAGGGAAATACTTATGCTACTTTAGTGCATCACCCTTTCCTCTTCAAGGAAAAACCAGCGCAACCTCAAGAGGTAGAAGAGATCATGACGATGCTTTGGAGATGGAGATCAAAAGAACGAGATGATGATGGCCATATCATGTCACATATTTTCATTGCATGTGATGTTTATCTTTTATGCATCTTATTTTGCTTAGTACGGTGGTAGCATTATAAGATGATCCCTTCACTAAATTTCAAGGTAAAAGTGTTCTCCCTCAGTATGCACCGTTGCGACAGTTCGTCGTGTTGAGACACCACGTGATGATCGGGTGTGATAGACTTTACGTTCACATACAACGGGTGTAAGACAGCTTTGCACATGCAGAATACTTGGGTTAAACTTGACGAGCCTAGCATATACAAACATGGCCTCGGAACACTAGAGACCGAAAGGTCGAACGTGAGTCATATAGTAGATATGATCAACATAGAGATGTCCATCATTGATGACTACCCCATCTCACGTGATGATCGGACATGGGTTTAATTGATTTGGATTACGTATCACTTAGATAACTTGAGGGGTGTTTATTTAAGTGGGATTTCATTAATAATTTGATTAATTGAACTTAAATTTATCACGAACTTAGTTCAGATAGTATTTGCAAATTATGTTATAGATCAATAGCTCGCGTTGTAGCTCCCCTATTTTTGATATGTTCCTAGAGAAAACTAAGTTGAAAGATGATAGTAGCAATGATGCGGACTGGGTCCGTGATATAAGGATTATCCTCATTGCTGCACATAAGAATATTATGTCCTTGATGCACCGCTAGGTGACGAACTATTGCAAGAGCAGATGTAGACGTTATGAACGTTTGGCTGGCTCGATATGATGACTACTTAATAGTTTAGTGTGCCATGCTTTACAGCTTAGAACCGGGACTTCAAAAACGTTTTGTATGCCACGGAGCATATGAGATGTTGCAAGAACTGAAAATGGTTTTTCAGACTCATGCCCGTGTCAGGAGGTATGAGACCTCTGACAAGTACTTTGCCTACAAGATGGAGGAGAATAGCTCGGCCAGTGAGCATGTGCTCAGAATGTTTGTCTACTACAATCGCTTGAATCAAGTGGGAGTTAATCTTCTAGATAAGATAGTGATTGATAGAGTTCTCTATTCACTATCACCAAGCTACTAGAACTTCGTGATAAACTATAATATGCAAGGGATGACGAAAATGATTCCCGAACTCTTCATGATGCTGAAATCGGCGAAGGTAGAAATCAAAAAAGAGCATCAAGTTTTGATGGTTAAACAAGACCACTAGTTTCAACAAAAAAGGCAAGGAAAAGAAAGGGAACTTCAAGAAGAATGGCAAGCAAGTTGCCACTCGCGTGGAGAAGCCCAAAGCTAGACCTAAGCCTGAAACTGAGTGCTTCTACTGCAAAAGGAATGGTCACTAGAAGCGGAACTATCCCAAGTACTTGGCGGATAAGAAGGATGGCCAAAGAGAACAAAGGTATATTTGGTATACATGTTATTAATGTGTACCTTACTAGTGTTCATAGTAACCCCTGGGTATTTGATACCGGTTCAGTTGCTAAGATTAGTAACTCGAAAAAGGAATTGCAGAATAAACAGAGACTAGTTAAGGGCGATGTGACAATGTGTGTTGGAAGTGATTCTAAGGTTGATACGATCACCATCGCACATTCCCTCTACCTTCGGGATTAGTGTTGAACCTAAATAAATGTTATTTGGTGTTTGCGTTGAGCCATTGAGCATGAATATGGTTAGATCATGTTTATTGCAATACGGTTATTCATTTAAGTCAGAGAATAATTGTTGTTCTGTTTACATGAATAATACCTTATATGGTCGTAAACCCAATGTGAATGGTTTATTGAATCTCGATCGTAGTGATACACATATTCATAATATTGATGCTGAAAGATGCAAAGTTGATAATGATAGTGCAACATACTTGTGGCACTCCCATTTAGGTCATATTGGTATAAAGCGCATGAAGAAACTCCATACAGATGGACTTTTGGAATCACTTGATTATGAATCATTTGATACTTGTGAACCATGCCTCGTGGGCAAGATGACTAAGACTCCGTTCTCGGAACAATGGAGCGAGCTAATGACTTATTGGAAATAATACATACTGTTGTATGCGGTCCGATAAGTGTTGAAGCACGCGGTGGGTATCGTTATTTTCTGACCTTCATAGATGATTTGATTATGTATGGGTATATCTACTTGATGAAACACAAGTCTGAAACATTTGAAAAGTTCAAAGAATTTCAGAGTGAAGTGGTGAATCGTCGTAACGGGAAAATAAAGTTTATACGATCTGATCGCAGAGGCGAATATTTGAGTTACGAGTTTGTCCTTCATTTAAAACAATGTGAAATAATTTCACAACTCACGCCACCTAAAACACCACATCGTAATGGTGAGTCCGAACATCGTCACCGTACTTTATTAGATATGGTGCGTCCTATGATGTCTCTTACCGATTTATCACTATCGTTTTGGGGTTATGCATTAGATACAGCTGCATTCACGTTAAATAGGGCACAGTCTAAATTCGTTGAGACGACACCGTATGAACTGTGGTTTGGCAAAAACATAAGTTGTCATTTCTTAAAGTTAGGGGATGCGATGCTTATGTCAAAAGGCTTTGGCCAGATAAGCTTGAACCCAAATTGGATAAGTGCATCGTCATAGGATACCCTAAAGAAACTACTGGGTACACCATCTACCACAGATCCGAAGGCAAGATATTTGTTGCTAAGAATGGGTCCTTTCTAGAGAAGGAGTTTCTCTCGAAAGAAGTGACTGGGAGGAAAGTAGAACTTGATGAGGTAATTGTACCTTCTCTCGAATTGGAAAGTAGTACATCGGAGAAAACCATTCCCATGATGCCTACACCAACTAGAAAGAAAGCTAATGATGATGATCATGAAACTTCAGATCAAGTTACTACTGAACTTCGTAGGTCAATCAGAGCATGATCCGTACCAGAGTGGTACGGTAATCCTGTCCTGGAAGCCATGTTATTAGACCTAGGTGAACCTACAAACTATGAAGAAGCTATGATGAGCCCAGATTCTGACAGATGGCTTGAGGCCATGAAATCTGAGATAGGATCCATGTATGAGAACAAAGTGTGGACTTTGGTGGACTTGCCCGATGATCGACAAGCCATTGAGAATAAATGGATCTTCAAGAAGAAGACAGACGCTGATGGTAATATCAGTATCTACAAAGCTCGACTTATTGCGAAAGATTTTTGACAAGTTCAAGGGGTTGACTATGATGATATTTTCTCACTCGTAGCGATGCTTAAGTCAGTCTGAATCATGTTAGCAATTTGTAATTGTGAAATCTGGCAAATGGACGTCAAAACTGCAATTCTTAAAGAATAGTTGTATACGATGCAACCAGAAGTTTTTGTCGATCCTAAATGTGTTAACTAAGTGTGCAAGCTCTAGCGATCCATCTATGAACTGATGCAAGCATCTTGGAGTTAGAATATACGCTTTGATGAGGTGATTAAAGCATATGATTTTATAGCAATGTCGGTCGTGTTTGTCGCTAGCGCCACTATGCCACGTGTGTGTCTTCCCCGCATGTGCATTATAGCAATGTCTGCCCACATCACCCTGCCCGCGCAGTCGAGCACATGTGTCGCCTCTGGCCGACCTACCTCCGCATGTACAAACTAAGGACTACAAATGTAAATTTTGCTTTGAAGAAAGGGCATCTAACTATGAAGCTCATATGCTAGCAAGTATTCTCATCATTTGATGAGGGGTGCCACGTTTTGCTAGACCAACTTCATGATTCTCTTTGTATCCTAAACTCTGTAATCTTTGAGTAATAAAGTCTTGGCTTCCAAAAAAAACTAGCAAAGTAGGCTATGCCAAGCCGCTTTTGGTCTGGTTTAGCTTAGAGAGACTCGTCGGAGCACAAACAATCTAAATGAGAGGAGCAGATTAATAAAGAGCACCCACTACGTTGACCCAAAAAGGCAGCGTAATCACAACCCAATTACGTACCTATTCATTTTTAGTGTTTCTGGCGCCAGTTCCTTTGTTACCCGTAAGTGGCGTGCACGCTCCAGTTTTTCCTTTTTCCTACTTAATACATATTTTTAAAATTTATGAAGATTTTCCAAATTTACAAACTTTATTCAAATTTGTGAACATTTTTTGAATTCATGAACTTTTCTCAAATTTATGAAACTTTTCCAAATTTATAACTTTTTTCAAAATTTATGAACTTCCTTTCAAATTCATGAACTTTTTCCAATTTTATGAAACTTTATCAATTCTTGTGAATATTTTGTGTGAACTTGTTTTTTTTAAATTTGTGGCCTTCTATCAGATTCATTAAAATTAAAAATCAACATTTTTTGAATTTGTAAACTTTTTTGTATTCATGACTTTTAAAATTTGTGAACTTATGTAAGTTTGAAATTGTTTTCAAATTCGTGATATTTCATTAAATCTGTGTACATTTTTCTAAATCAACTTTTACATTAACTAGTATCTATGGTTTTTCCTAAACCAATAGCTACTGTTTTTACATGAAGGAGCAGTGGGTGAAGCAACCCAGCTAGCTAGCGGGGGAGCAGGTCCAGGCGTGCAATGACGGAGGGAGCGGCTGGTTTGTCAAAAAAACTAATGCTCACATGTGTGGCATCTTTCACATCGCCCACGTGTATGAACAGATGACATCTGCATGAATCTTTTTGGTTTTCGGCTTAAAAATGTTTTATCTTCTAATTAAAAATCAAATTAAAAATCTGCGTTCACCATTAAATCCTGCTCGACGAGATTTTCAAAGCTAGACCCATGTTGATATGTTTCGACGAAATTTTTTTGCCCAAAAGTTGCCATAATGTTATCACTGTAGTTGCCATAATGTTTAAACTAAAGTTGCCATGTGGCAATTTTAGTTTGTAGAGCATGGCAATTTTAGTTTTTTTATGATGGTAATTTTAATACTTTGACCATGAAAATTATTTTTTGTATGAATTATGGCAATTTTAGTTTATGGTTCATGGCAAGTCTAGTTTCTTAGTTCCCTGTTTTATAATATGTCATAATTTACTTTTAAATGTAGAAGAAAATTGCTGAAACATATCATGGCAACTTTAATGTAAACATCATGGCAAATTTATATGCAATAGATATGGCAACTTTTAACCCAAAACATTCGGCGAAATATATTGATATGAGATCTAGTTTCGAAGATCTCGTCGCGAGGGATTTAATGGTGAAAACGGATCTTCAATCAGATTTTTCATTTAAGAGATAAAATATTTTAAAAACTGAAAATTCAAAAACATTCCCACATGCATGTATGCGATGACGTGGCGTAGTCTGTGTGTTATAGGGCGTGTGGGCGGGTTTGACTCCCACCATACATGTGGGCGTTAGCATTGTCCAAGAAAATGGAGGGAGCGGTTGGTCGAAAGAAAAAAGGAACCGACGAGCAACCTATGTCCCAGGCAAATCGGTAAGAAAACCGACCAGCTATGTCGAGGTGAGGCCAACTCCAATGCGTCCGGCCGTGTCCGTTTGAGGCAAAACGGATACAAATTGCGACCCAACGCGCGGGAGCAAACGGACGCCGGTCCATCTTTTATACGCCATTGATCTATTTTCGGCCCAAATTTAGGTCGTGTTTGCGTTGAAACGGACAGGGTGTAGATGGGCGGGACGCACGTCCTTGTTCTCCTCTGGCCCGTCTGTCAGTGAAATAGTACCCTTTTCCCTTCCCTTACACGGCTTGCCCCCCCCCCCCCCCCCGCCGGCCCCTGCCATAACTGTCGTCGCCCATTTTCCGACTGCTTCCTCTTTGTCCAGCCCGGCCGCCCAAACCCCCGACGCATCCACAGAAATCCCACAGCCCCTCCCTCTTTTGAAGGAGTTCTTGTCGGCGTTTATGGGATTTTGTCACTGCATCCGGTACCAAGGAAACTACGTCAGCCGGCGACGAACATTGACCACAACACCGTCAGCCTGGTACTGCAAGGCCGTCTGCTGCATATGCAGAGAGGGCGAGGTTCTCTTCACCGTCCGCGTCTCCACCACGGCCGCAAGGTGTTCGACAATTTGCCTGCAAGTTACAATGGATAGTGGGGCGAATATTTTTTCAACAACTTCATTTGTTCATCGGATGACAAAGAGCTTGTGGTTGCTGCATTGGTCGTCAATGACCACATTGCTAGGCAGTGGCATCGGTTCAGGGGATCAATCCCGGGCCATGCTCCGGCCTTGAACCGCAATAGGTAGAGTGGCCACGCCCTGCTCTATGCCGATTACTTTGAGGATTCCCCGCTCTTCAGATCTCATCTTTTCCAGCGCTGCTTCCGGATGGCGAGATATGTGTTCAATCGTATTTTGGAGGGAGTGGTAGCATATGGACCCATACTTTGAGTGCAAGGAGGATGCCCTTGGGGCTGGCTTCTTCTCTTAGCAGAGATGATTTGCAGCTAGAATTATGGGCCATCTTGTGGATGAGTATGTCTGTACGAGGTCTCAAATCAATGTATAGTGTATGCAAGGCCGTGGTGGCAGTGTTTGGCCCTGAGTACTTAAGAGAGCCAAATGCCGCAGATACAACCCCGTTCTTGGCGATCAATGTAGATAGAGGCTTTTCGGGAATGCTTGGCAGAATAGATTGTATGCACTGAAAGTGAAAGAATTATCCATTTGTTTGGTAGGGGTAGTAAAGGGGCATGTGAAAGGTTGCGTTGTCATACTAGAAGCGGTGGCTCCACAATATCATTGGATATGGCACTCTTTCTTCGGTATGGTTGGGTCTAACAATGATATCAACGTGCTTCAGCATTCTCCAGTGTTCGCAAGGCTTGCGGAAGGCCACTGCCCAGAGGTCAACTTTAAGATCAATTTCCACCATTACAACAAGGGATACTACTTAACTGACGATATTTATCCTCAGTGGTCAACTCTTGTGAATACAATATCCAACCTGAATGGAGAGAAAAAACAGAGATTTATCCAAAGCACAAGTGAGTGCTAGGAAGAACGTGGAGCGTGCTTTTGATGTGCTTCAATCTCGATGGGGTATCGTTCGACACCCTACACTGACATGGAGCAGCGAGAAGCTTTGGGAGGCGATGACTGCTTATGTGATCATGCACAACAAGATCATGAAGAATGAACATGATGACAACATTTGCGACCAAGGGTTTGAATATCAGGGTGAAAATGTTATGCCTGAGCACTAGGAACCGACAAGGTTTAGACAGTTTATCCATTTCCATCATGAGATGCGTGATAGGCATACTCATATGCATCTCCAAAATGGCTTGGTTGAGCACATGTGGAATCACATTGACGACCAGTGGATGTACCGGTTCATTTTCTTTCCATGTATTCAAGACAATTTCGATTGGGTTGTCAACTTTATGTTTTTTATTCGGTTGCGGAATTATTTGCAATGTTTAGTTTATTTGGTTGTAAAACTATTTGTGATGTTTAGTTTAAAGATTGTCTGCATTTGGCCTCCGATCGGCCGTGACGGACCATATGTGTCGGTCGCGTTGGGCGCACTGCCAATGCATCCAGAAAAACGGTCGGACACCACCCCTTTGCCCGATATAAACGGACAAAATTTGAACAAAACAAATGTCCGTTTGAAGTTGTGCGTTGGAGTAGGCGTGAGCTCCCATGCTGCAAATGCTCGGGGTTTGTCGGCTCGAGCGACTCGTGCCGCCCTTGTGGTGCTTTTCCTCCACAATCTTGACCACGCCCAAGATTAACTACTTTATTTTCATTTATGAATTTCGTAGTAATAGAAATCCATGTCCTACCGAGACAGAATTTAGAACCTGCTATCCTCTTGCCTAATAGGCAAGCATGTCTCACTATGCTCCGCCTTCGCGACCACGTTTCCGATGCCGGCGTCGCCGCAAGCTGGGCCCACCTGGCAGTGGCTATAGCCGTCGGGCCGGCGAGGCAGCCGACCGGCCTGGGCCAAAGGGCCGGCCCGGTTCGCCGGCGCCAGAGCACCTAGCTGAGCCTGGCCTAGCTCGTTGCCAGCGAGAGCCTTCGGTCGGCTCAGTCCGGTTTGTGTCGAGTCTGACTTGTGAACTTGTTGTGTGTGAACAGTTCTTTGCCATTGTCATGGTCTGGCAGAAACTCAAACTGAAAGGTGTTACAATTAAACAAATGTTAATTTGGAAGGGAATCTCCCCTTGCCAACTGCCGCCTGTTTGTTATGCTAAAAAAAACTGCCGCCTGTTGGCAACCGGCGCGACCCTTCCTTTGGGCTCGCTAACCGACGCTACTCGCGTCCCTCCATGCCATCGCACCCCTTTGGGACTTATATATCGTGTAACTGAATCATCAATAAAGAATACAGTTGACTCAATTGTTATCTCTCTCGACTGTGTGGCACCCCGGCTCAGAGAAAACCGGAACGCCCCGTATTCCAGCCTAGAGATCGAGATGAAGTCTTCTGGAATACGACACTGCTTAGCATAGAACAAACCAACTCTTTATTATTACACGAATATGAATACAAGGTCTCCGATATTACAATGAATAACATCGGCATGGCGACACTACGCCATCCTCAGTTGCTCCATGCAAGCAGCAGAACAACTCGAAGCAGCGGAATAACTCTAGAAGCGGAACAACGACGACGGTGGTGAACTCCACTCCACAGGGACTCTGGCTGGAACGCTTATCCTAGCTCGCACGAACGGAAACCATGACAAGCAAGCAATCAAATCCGGCATGACCTGCAAGCTGGCATGACACGCCAGGTCAGTACATTGAATGTACTTGCAAGCTCACAAATAACCAGAAGCCTTCAAGACAAACAACAGCATGGCAATTACAGGTTAAACAGGAATTATCATGAGATCATCAGAACAATATAACATGAACATGATACGGCTAACACAACATGAACATATTAATCCAACAATACTAGCATGCAACATGATGACACTATCATGTGAAGGAAATATGCCCTAGAGGCAATAATAAATGTTATTATTTATTTCCTTATATCATGATAAATGTTTATTATTCATGCTAGAATTGTATTAACCGAAACATAATACATGTGTGAATACATAAACCTACAGAGTGTCACTAGTATGCCTCTACTTGACTAGCTCGTTAATCAAAGATGGTTATGTTTCCTAACCATGAACAAGGAGTTGTTATTTGATTAATGAGATCACATCATTGGTTGAATGATCTGATTGACATGACCCATTCCATTAGCATAGCACCTGATCGTATAGTTTGTTGCTAGTGCTTTTCTTCATGACTTATACATGTTCCTATGACTATGAGATTATGCAACTCCGTTTGCCGAGGAACACTTTGGGTGCTACCAAACGTCACAACGTAATCGGGTGATTATAAAGGTACATTACAGGTGTCTCCGAAGGTACATGTTGGGTTGGCATATTTGAGATTAGGATTTGTCACTCCGATTGTCGGAGAGGTATCTCTGGGCCCTCTCGTAATGCACATCACATAAGCCTTGCAAGCATTGCAACTAAATGTGTTAGTTGTGAGATGATGTATTACGGAACGAGAAAAGAGACTTGCCAATGAACGAGATTGAACTAGGTATTGGATACCGACGATCGAATCTCGGGCAAGTAACATACCGATGACAAAGGGAACAACGTATGTTGTTATGCGGTCCGACCGATAAAGATCTTCGTAGAATATGTAGGAGCCAATATGGGCATCCAGGTCCCGCTATTGGTTATTGACCAGAGAGGTGTCTCGGTCATGTCTACATAGTTCTCGAACCCGTAGGGTCCGCACGCTTAACGTTTGATGGCGCTTATTATGAGTTTATATGATATTGATGTACGAAGGTTGTTGAGTCCGGATGAGATCACGGACATGACGAGGAGTCTCGAAATGGTCGAGACATAAAGATTGATATATTGGAAGCCTATGTTTGGACTCGGAATCACTCCGGGTGAAATTGGGAATTTTACCGAGTACCGGGGTTACTGGAACCTCCGGGGTCAATGGGCCTTGATGGGCCTTAGTGGGAAAGAGAAAGGGGCCATATGCTGGCGCAGCCTTCCCCTTCCCTAGTCCTATTAGGATTAGGAGAAGGGGTGGCCTCTCTCCCTCTCCCTTGGTCAAACCCTAGTTGGACTAGGATTTGGGGGAATCCTACTCCTAGTAGGAGTAGGACACCTGGCGCACCTCCCTCTGGCCGGCCAGCCCTCCCTTCCCTCCTTTATATACTGAGGGCAGGGGCACCTCATGACACACAAGTTGATCATTGAGATCGTTCCTTAGCCGTGTCGCGGTGCCCCTTCCACCAAACTACACCTCGAATATACCGTTGCGGAGCTTAGGCGAAGCCTGCTGCGCGGTGGAACATCAACATCGTCACCACCGTCGTCTTGTGAAACTCTCCCTCAACACTCGGCTGGATCGGAGTTCGAGGGGCGTCATCGAGCTGAGCGTGTGCAGAACTCGGAGGTGCCGTCGTTCGGTACTTGGATCGGTTGGATCGGGAAGAAGTACGACTACTTCCTCTCGTTGCGTCAACGCTTCCGTTGCTGGTCTCACGAGTGCGTGAGACAACACTCTCATCTCGTTGCTATGCATCACCATGGTCTTGCGTGATCGTGGGAAAATTTTTGAAATTACTCGTTCCCCAGCGGTGGTATCGAGCCTGGTTTTATGCGTTGATGTCATATGCACGAGTAGAACACAAGTGAGTTGTGGGCGATACAAGTCATACTACCTACCAGCATGTCATACTTTGGTTCAGCGGTATTGTGAGATGAAGCGGCCCGGACCGACATTACGCGTACGCTTACGCGAGACTGGTTTCACCGCTGTGAGCACTCGTTGCTTAAAGGTGACCGGCGGGTGTCTGTCTCTCTCACTTTAGTTGAACTGAGTGGCTACGCCCGTCCTTGAGAAGGTTAAAACGGAGTCTATTTGACAATGTATCGTTGTGGTTATGATGCGTAGGTAAGAACGGTTCTTGCTCAGCCCGTAGCAGCCACGTAAAACTTGCAACAACAAAGTAGAGGACGTCTAACTTGTTTTTGCAGGGCATGTTGTGATGTGATATGGTCAAGACGTGATGCTATATTTTATTGTATGAGATGATCATGTTTTGTAACCGAGTTATCGGCAATGGCGAGGAGCCATATGGTTGTCGCTTTATTGTATGAAATGCAACGCCATGTAATTGCTTTACTTTATCACTAAGCGATGGCGATAGTCGTAGAAGCAATAGTTGGCGAAACGACAACGATGCTACGATGGAGATCAAGGTGTCGCGCGGTGGCGATGGTGATCATGGCGGTGCTTGGAGATGGAGATCACAAGCACAAGATGATGATGGCCATATCATATCACTTATATTGATTGCATGTGATGTTAATCCTTTATGCATCTTATTTTGCTTTGATTGACGGTAGCATTATAAGATGATCCTTACTAAATTATCAAGAAGTGTTCTCCTGAGTATGCACCGTTGCGAAAGTTCTTCGTCTTTGAGACACCACGTGATGATCGGGTGTGATAGGCTCTACGTTCAAATACAACGGGTGCAAAACAGTTGCACACGCAGAATACTCAGGTTATACTTGACGAGCTATGCATATAAGATATGACCTCGAACACGGAGATCGAAGGTCGGCGTGAATCATATAGTAGATATGATCAACATATTGATGTTCACCATTGAAACTACTCCATCACACGTGATGATCGGTCATGGTGTAGTTGATATGGATCACGCAATCACTTAGAGAATTGGAGGATATTTTTCTAAGTGGGAGTTCTTAAGTAATATGATTAATTGAACTTAAATTTATCATGAACTTAGTACCGATAGTATCTTGCTTGTCTATGATGTGTAGATAGATGGCTCGTCTGTTGTTCCGTTGAATTTTAATGCGTTCCTTGAGAAAGCAAAGTTGAAAGATGATGGCAGCAATTACGGACTGGGTCCGTAACGAGGATTATCCTTATTGCTGCACGGAAGAATTACGTCCCGGAAGCACCGTTAGGTGCCAGGCCTGGTGCAAGGGCTGCGCCGAGGTTGTGAACGTCCGGCAAAGCAAAGCGATGACTACTCTATAGTTCGATGTGCCATGCTTTACGGCTTAGAACCGGGACTTCAACGTCGTTTTGAACACCATGGAGCATATGAGATGTTCCAGAGTTGAAGTTAATATTCAAGCGAATGCCCGGATTGAGAGATATGAAGTCTCCAATAAGTTCTATAGCTGCAAGATGGAGGAGAACGGTTACGTCGGTGAGCATATACTCGTAATGTCCGGATATAACAATCACTTGATTCAACTGGGAGTTAATCTTCCGGATGATTGCGTCATTGATGAAATTCTCCAATCACGCCACCAAGCTACAAGAGCTTCGTGATGAACTATAATATGCAAGGGATGACCAAAACTATGCCCGAGCTCTTGGCGATCTTTGAAAGCAGCGGAGGTAGAAATCAAAAGGAGCATCAAGTGTTGATGGTTAACAAAACCACTAGTTTCAAGAAAAGGGCAAAGGAAAGAAAAGGAAACTTCAAAAGAGCGGCAAGCAAGTTGCGATCAAGAGAAGAAACCCAAGTCTGGTCCTAAGCACAAACTGAGTGCTTCTATTGCAAGCGGGCTGGTCCTTTGAAGCGGAACTGCCCCAAGTATTTGGCGGATAAGAAGGATGGCAAGGTTAACAAAGGTATATGTGATATACTTGTTATTGATGTGTACCTTACTAATACTCGCAGAGCACTGGTATTTGATACTGGTTACATTGCTAATATTTGCAACTCAAAGCAGGGCTACGGATTAGCGAAGATTGGCTAAGGGCGAGGTGACGATCTTGGCGTGGGAAATGGTTCCAAAGTCGATGTGATCGCAATCGGCACGCTACCTCTACATCTACCTTCGGGATTAGTATTAGACCTAAATAATTGTTATTTAGTACCATCGTTGAGCATGAACATTATATCTGGATCTTGTTTGATGCGAGGCGGTTATTCATTTAAATCAGAGAATAATGGTTGTTCTATTTATATGAATAATATCTTTTATGGTCATGCACCATTGAAGAATGGTTTGTTTTACTTAATCTTGATAGTAGTGATACACATATTCATAATGTTGAAACCAAAAGATGCAGAGTTGATAATGATGGTGCAACTTATTTGTGGCACTTGCCGTTTAGGTCATATCGGTGTAAAGCGCATGAAGAAACTCCATCTTGATGGACTTTTGGAGTCACTTGATTATGAATCACTTGGCACTTGCGAACCGTGCCTTATGGGCAAGATGACTAAAACACCGTTCTCCGAACTATGGAGAGAGCAACAGATTTATTGGAAATCATACATCTTGATGTATGTGGTCCAATGAATATTGAGGCTCGTGGCGGATATCGTTATTTTCTCACCTTCACAGATGATTTGAGCAGATATGGGTATATCTACTTAATGAAACACAAGTCTGAAACATTTGAAAAGTTCAAAGAATTTCAGAGTGAAGTGGAAAATCATCGTAACAAGAAAATAAAGTTTCTACGATCTGATCGTGGAGGAGAATATTTGAGTTCTGAGTTTGGCCTACATTTGAAACAATGTGGAATAGTTTAGAACTTACACCACCGGAACACCACAACGTAATGGTGTGTCCGAACGTCGAATCGTACTTTATTAGATATGGTGCGATCTATGATGTCTCTTCTTGATTTACCGCTATCGTTTTGGGGTTATGCTTTAGAGACGGCTACATTCACTTTAAATAGGGCACCATCTAAATCCGTTGAGGCGACGCCTTATGAACTGTGGTTTGGCAAGAAACCAAAGTTGTCGTTTTTGAAAGTTTGGGGCTGCGATGCTTATGTGAAAAAGCTTCAACCTGATAAGCTCGAACCCAAATCGAGAAATGTGTCTTCATAGGATACCCAAAGGAGACAGTTGGGTACACCTTCTATCACAGATCCGAAGGCAAGATTTTGTTGCTAAATTCGGAACTTTTTGGAGAAAGAGTTTCTCACGAAAGAAGTGAGTGGGAGGAAAGTAGAACTTGATGAGATAATCTGTATCTACTCCCTTATTGAGAAGTAGTACATCACGAAAACAGTTTACGTGACACCTACACCAAATAGGGAGGAAGCTAATGATGATGATCATGAAACTTCAGATCAAGTTTCTCTGAACTTCGTAGATCAACGAGCAAGATCCGCACCGGTGTGGTACGGTAATCCTATTCGGAAGTCATGTTACTAGAACATGATGAACCTCGAACTATGAAGAAGCGATGGTGAGCCCAGATTCCACAAAATGGCTTGAGGCCATGAAATCGAGATGGGATCCATGTATGAGAACAAAGTGTGGACTTTGGTTGACTTGCCGATGATCGGCAAGCAATTGAGAATAAATGGATCTTCAAGAAGAAGACCGCTGATGGTAATGTTATCATCTATAAAGCTCGACTTGTTGCAAAAGGTTTTCGACAAGTTCAAGGGATTGACTACGATGAGACCTTCTCACCCGTGGCGATGCTTAAGTCCGTCCGAATCATGTTAGCAATTGCCGCATTTTATGATTATGAAATTTGGCAAATGGATGTTAAAACTGCATTCTGAATGGATTTACGGAAGAAGAGTTGTATATGATGCAACGAGAAGGTTTTGTCGATCCAAAGGGAGCTAACAAAGTGTGCAAGCTCCAGCGATCCATTTATGGACTGGTGCAAGCCTCTCGGAGTTGGAATAAACGTTTTGATAGTGTGATCAAAGCATTTGGTTTTATCTGAGACTTTTGGAGAAGCTTGTATTTACAAGAAAGTGAGTGGGAGCTCAGTAGCATTTCGATATTATATGTGGATGACATATTATTGATCGGAAATGATATAGAATTCTGGATAGCATAAAGGGATACTTGAATAAGAGTTTTCGATGAAAGACCTCGGTGAAGCTGCTTACATATTAGGCATTAAGATCTATAGAGATAGATCAAGGCGCTTAATAGGACTTTCACAAAGCACATACCTTGATAAAGTTTTGAAAAAGTTCAAAATGGATCGAGCAAAGAAAGGGTTCTTGCGGTATTACAAGGTGTGAAGTTGAGTAAGACTCAATGCCCGACCACCGCAGAAGATAGAGAGAAAATGAAAGATGTTCCTATGCTTCAGCCATAGGCTCTATCATGTATGCAATCTGTGTACCAGACCTGATGTGTGCCTTGTCTGTAAGTTTAGCGGCAGGTACCAAAGTAATCCAGAGTGGATCATCGGACAGCGGTCAAGAACATCCTTAAGTACTTGAGAAGAACTAAGGATATGTTTCTCATTTATGGCGGTGACAAAGAGCTCGTCAGAATGGCGGTTACGTCGATGCAAGCTTTGACACTGATCCGGACGATTCTAAATCGCAAACCGGATCGTATTTACATTAAGCGGTGGAGCTGTCGGTTGGTGCAGTTCCAAACAAAGCGTCGTTCGGGATCTACATGTGAAGCTGAGTACATAGCTGCTTCGAAGCAGCTAATGAAGGAGTCTGGATGAAGGAGTTCATATCCGATCTAGGTGTGGTACCTAGTGTATCGGGTCCAATGAAAATCTTTTGTGACAATCTTGGTGCAATTGCCTTGGCAAAGGAATCCAGATTTCACAAGAGAACCAAGCACATCAAAAGACGCTTCAACTCCATCCGGATTTGGTCCGTGGGAGACATAGAGATATGCAAGATACATACGGATCTGAATGTTGCAGACCGTTGACTAAGCCTCTTCCACGAGCAAAACATGATCAGCACCAAGACTCCATGGGTGTTAGAATCATTCTTGTGTAATCTAGATTATTGACTCTAGTGCAAGTGGGAGATGAAGGAAATATGCCCTAGAGGCAATAATAAATGTTATTATTTATTTCCTTATATCATGATAAATGTTTATTATTCATGCTAGAATTGTATTAACCGGAAACATAATACATGTGTGAATACATAAACCTACAGAGTGTCACTAGTATGCCTCTACTTGACTAGCTCGTTAATCAAAGATGGTTATGTTTCCTAACCATGAACAAGGAGTTGTTATTTGATTAATGAGATCACATCATTGGTTGAATGATCGATTGACATGACCCATTCCATTAGCATAGCACCGATCGTATAGTTTGTTGCTAGTGCTTTTCTTCATGACTTATACATGTTCCTATGACTATGAGATTATGCAACTCCGTTTGCCGAGGAACACTTTGGGTGCTACCAAACGTCACAACGAATCGGGTGATTATAAAGGTACATTACGGGTGTCTCCGAAGGTACATGTTGGGTTGGCATATTTGAGATTAGGATTTGTCACTCCGATTGTCGGAGAGGTATCTCTGGGCCCTCTCGGTAATGCACATCACATAAGCCTTGCAAGCATTGCAACTAAATGTGTTAGTTGTGAGATGATGTATTACGGAACGAGAAAAGAGACTTGCCAAGATGTGAGATTGAACTAGGTATTGGATACCGACGATCGAATCTCGGGCAAGTAACATACCGATGACAAAGGAACAACGATATGTTGTTATGCGGTCGACCGATAAAGATCTTCGTAGAATATGTAGGAGCCAATATGGGCATCCAGGTCCGCTATTGGTTATTGACCGAGAGGTGTCTCGGTCATGTCTACATAGTTCTCGAACCCGTAGGGTCCGCACGCTTAACGTTTCGATGATGCTTATTATGAGTTTATATGATATTGATGTACCAAGGTTGTTGAGTCCGGATGAGATCACGGACATGACGAGGAGTCTCGAAATGGTCGAGACATAAAGATTGATATATTGGAATCCTATGTTTGGACTCGGAATCACTCCGGTGAAATTGGGAATTTCTAGAGATGCGGGTTACTAGGAACCTCCGAGGGGTCAATGGGCCTTGATGGGCCTTAGTGGGAAAGAGAAAAGGGGCCATATGCTGGCGCAGCCTTCCCCTTCCCTAGTCCTATTAGGATTAGGAGAAGGGGTGGCGCCCTCTCTCCCTCTCCCTTGGTCAAACCCTAGTTGGACTAGGATTTGGGGGAATCCTACTCCTAGTAGGAGTAGGACACCTGGCGCACCTCCCTCTGGCCGGCCAGCCCTCCCTTCCCTCCTTTATATACAAAGGCAGGGGCACCTCATGACACACAAGTTGATCATTGAGATCGTTCCTTAGCCGTGTGCGGTGCCCCTTCCACCAAACTACACCTCGAATATACCGTTGCGGAGCTTAGGCGAAGCCCTGCGCAGTGGAACATCAACATCGTCACCACGCCGTCGTCTTGTGAAACTCTCCTCAACACTCGGCTGGATCGGAGTTCGAGGGACGTCATCGAGCTGAGCGTGTGCGAGAACTTCGGAGGTGCCGTCGTTCGGTACTTGGATCGGTTGGATCGGGAAGAAATACGACTACTTCCTCTACGTTGCGTCAACGCTTCCGTTGCTGGTCTACGAGGGTACGTAGACAACACTCTCATCTCGTTGCTATGCATCACCATGGTCTTGCATGATCGTAGGATAATTTTTGAAATTACTACGTTCCCCAACATCATGCACTACTTATTCTGCTCGGGTTACCTCGTAACCAACACATGCATCACTTACCAACCTCGGACATCACACGATCACCTCAGGATCAAATCAAGCTTGGTATAAACAATACCGTAGTAATCATTAAATGACCACAAGGAGCTTGATCTTTACCCACGACTCTCGCACAACATCACAAATATACAACAACTCGGTATCCTCGATACCACCATGATCCTTACGGCGATCACAACCCGACCAATAAATGGCCCGTGATCCTTACGGTGATCACAACCCGACCAACACTTGGCCCGTGATCCTTACGGCGATCACAACCCGACCAATACTTGGCCCGTGATCCTTACGGCGATCACAACCCGAACAATACTTGGCCCGTGATCCTTACGGCGATCACAACCACGGGTTATCATTAATCAAGTTATTCTTATTACTGTTGACTCATGGTGTACCCTACTTTCGACCTGGGCCCTTATCCGCGGGCGCGGCTATCGATAGATTTAATATACAGTTTGCAGAGGTAGCGCACTAGACCCACACTACGGAACCCATGGCCTCGCCCTCCCATTCGGGTGGACCAACGGCATTCCGGCAAAACCGATCTACTGCCATGACACTCTCCCGGCCACTCCGACTCACTCCCCTCTGGGCTAAGTCATGGGTGGCCCCCGTGCCTACCTCAAGACACCTCAAACCACCGTCGTGGCAACGATCCACTCTGGGACCCAAAAACTTAACTCAACAACGGGCACACAAGGCTTATGTCCGCCTACCTGATCAGGGTAGCGCGCGCCCATAAACTTCCCTTGTTGGAGGCACCGGCGAGAGGCACGACAATAGACCCAGTTAGGACCGTCCCATACCGGTGGCGTGGTTGCCTTTGGTCAACATCGTTCAGTGCACCATGACTCAGCCAATAGTTGTTCAAGTTCAATTTAATCCGGTTAACTTGAATACAAATATGCTGAGCCATGATAAAATAACATGATACCAATTACATGCATGAACATGATATCAACATAATCATGAGGGTATCACATAACTATCCAGCATATCAACAATAAATCATATCCACTGAGCATGGCATACTGACTAGCATGACCATCACCAACATCAACATGTACTACTAGCAAGCATAAACATATGAAAGAAAATATTAGCAGATAGAACATGATAACAAAGTACAAGACAACATAGCACAAAAGTGAACATGCAAATCTAAACATCACCGGAACAACGATAACCATCTTTTCAACAAGCAAACATTTAATAAAGATTCAAGATGAAAACCATGGCTACTGCATGACTATCATGCAAGTGGGTATTGTGTCTTGCCTGGGGATGAAGAAGGCACCGGGGAAAAATGCGAGAAACTCGCGGAACGAATCGCCGGAAAACTTTCTCTCTCGGAGGGGGCTGAATAAGGGCAAGGGAATAATGGTCATTTTCACAGTGTCAAACCATAGTGAAAATGGAACCAACAGAACGGGCTCGACGAAACAAAATAGTGGGCTTTGGATTCACCTCAGTTGGAGTTACGGATAAAAAGATATAAGGGTTTTACTGCCAGGGACCTATCTGTAATGAAAAGATTTTCAAACAGGGGCCTGGACAGAAAAGGTGGAATCGTTACCAGGGAAAATACACTTTCACCTTATCCATTAGAACAGTGGCGGGGCCGGACGCGTGCGGGTCCCACGGAGTGGGGCCCATCACTTATCCATGTGGGCTGGCCAGGTCAACGGGCTGAGGCTACCACGCGGGGCCCGCGAAGAGAAGAGGGCCGGCCTGGCCTCTGTCTTCTTCTTCCTCGTCCTGCTCCCGCACGGGACAGAGGAGGCAGGGGAGGCGCGCCACCGGCGACGGGCCGGCCGGCTCTGGCCGTCTCCGGCGAGGACGAAGCCACCAGTGGGCTCGGGAGGCCGCGCCGCTTCCATCCAGAGAGGAGACAGGCGCCGGAGAGAGCTAGGGCTGCCGCGGCTGGAGGCAACAGAGGGCACAGCCGACGGCGGTTGTTCTAGGGAGGCGCGGCCACAGGGCCTCCGGAGATGAACTGAGGGGTGGGGTAGACTCGTGGGGCAGATGGGAGGCGCGTGGTGGTGGAGAAGAGGAGAGGGAAGCTCGGCTTCAAGCTAATTTAGCCGAGCCAAGGCGGCGGCCATGGTGGCATAGGGAGGCGAGGAGAGCAGCTCCGGCTCGGGGAAGAAGTGGGGCGAGTTCCAGGGAGAGTGAGAAGAGCTTGGAGCGCTCGAAGGGCTCGGGGGAGGCCTTAAATAGCCGCGGGGAGGAGCTGCCGCGCTGTCACCACTGCGAACGCGTGTCCGGCGCCGTGGACGCGTGTGCTCGCGCATGGGCTTGGGGGAAGGAGACGGCGACACACAGGGAGGAGCTCACGGGGTAGAAGAGGTCGAGGGACGCAGGGAGGAAGACGACGGCGACGAACGGATCAAAACCGCCTCTGTACGTCCATGGGCGCACGTCGATGAGCAAGCGGACGGAGGGGGAGAGGGGTCCCGGGGAACGGCGACGACGCTTGCTACCTACTGGACATCATCACGAGCGCGAAGCCGACGAGAGGGGGAGGGGGTCCAGCACAAACAGCCACTAGACGCGCTCATGGCATGCCAAAACGGTGGTCACCACCAGTGCTGGCATGTGTGGGAGCCAAACAGCTGGCTATTGATGTCTAGTGGTAAGTCCTTCGAAGAGTGGTTTCAACTGAGGTGGTAAAATGGTTAAAACTGCTACGGTTAAAAGGTTAGTGAGCTCTAAAGTTTACTGCAGTAAACTTTATCAGCTCAATGTGATCAATAGGGATATGCTATGGGCCAAATAAGTTGTCTGGGGTGTTTAGGATAGGAAGGACTACAGTCCTGGGGAGTTTTAGGAGAAATGGACCAGGCTTTAATATAGTTGCTTTGCAACTGCCAAAATGGTCCAGAAATGAAGATCATGATGGTGCACTCACATGGAGTATCAACATGAGCTCAAATTGGGCAAGGCAGATTCATTTGGTCTTATGAAGATGCTCAAAAAGTCTCATACCGTTTGGCAAAGCCAAACTAGTACTTGCTTCACAAACATCTCCTCTGGACAGAAACTTGGAATAATTTTGGTGATCAAATGGATCAATTAAATGATGCCAAATTGGGTGGAGAGATGTTTTATGGGTAGAAGAATGATCTGGTAATTTATCAGGATTCTTGAAGCAATATAAAATATACTTGCTTCACAACCTGAAAATATTGCCAGAAACAAAGATTTGCTCCTGTGCTCACATAGAAGATTGGATGGGGCTTAAAATGGGTGGAAAGGGGTTAATATGAGTATATTAAGGAGTGTGCGAAATTTCAACTCATTTGGGTACTCATAGCTAGTACTTCCTTCACAAAGCTTTCTGTTGGACAGAAACTTTGAAAAATCACTGAGGAAGATTGGCTAGGCAAATAAATTTGAACTTGTGCATGAGGCAATTATTTGGACATATAAACATGCCCCAAAAGGTTGGGAGTCACTAGGAAAAATATAAATGACACTTCCTTCACAAAGTGCCATTCAGGGAGAATAGAAAAAGGAATATTGGGGAATTATTTTTGAACATGGAAATGAAAAGTTTTGCCATATTTAATAAAGATATGACCCAAACAATTTATGAGAATTATTTGGGAATTTTTGGAGTAATGGAAATATAGGTTGCTTCACAACCTAGGGCAATTTGAGTTATTCCTTTAATAGAAAAGGAACATTCCCAATAAAAAGAATATCGGGATTTGGGCTAGGAGGGAAATGACAGGTTCTAGGGAAAGATTTGGGAATGACAAGCAACTCTGGAAGCAAGGAAGAGGGCATCTTCTTCAGTTTCCAGACCACGAAGCCACGAAAAAGAAAAACTCAGGCAAAAACCTCGGAAAAACAAAAGAAAAAGAAAGGGCCAAAAATCAGTCCGTCACAGACTGTCTCTCGTTCTATTCTAAACAAAAGGCACATGGAAGGTATTTACAATTGGGCAGCAGCAGGCCGGAGGATGGCAATTTGGGCAAGAGCAGCGGTCGACTCCACTACCCAATTCGAGTGCCACTCTTTGCTTCTTATTCTAATTCGATGGATCCCACATGTAGGAGGAGAGTGCATCGACCACTAACTCAAATCTTTATAAGTAGGAAAGAAGATGCATAGGTAAGCACAAATATGTACAATTCTAAATATTATGACTGAGGCACTTACTGATAAATATTTGGGACTACCTGTCAATGTGGGCATGGACAAAAGCGATAGTTTTCAGTTCTTGATTGATCGTATTATTATTAAGATTAGTGGTTGGAAAGAAAAGCTGTTATCAGCGGGTGGGAAGGAAATTTTGCTTAAGTCTGTTGTTCAAGCTATCCCAACATATGCAATGTTCGTCTTTAAAATTCCTAAAAAGATTTGCAAAGGAATCATAGACGCGATGTCGCAATTTTGGTGGGGTGACGAGGACAATCAGAAAAGGATGCACTGGATGGCATGGTGGAAGATGTGTGTTCCAAAAGACCAAGGAGGAATGGGTTTTCGTGATATACATTGTTTTAACCTGGCTTTATTAGCGAAGCAAGCGTGGCGTCTCGTGGATAATCCCGAATCGTTATGTGCAACAATCCTAAGAGCCAAGTATTTCCCCGAAGGTGATTTGATGAGCGCAGTATTAAAAAAGGGCGTCTCCTTTACTTGGCAAAGCATTATGGCGGGAGTGGACTCTCTCAAGAACGGCTATATATGGAGAGTGGGAACAAGAGAAAATATTGACATATGGAGAGATGCATGGATCCCAAATTGTGCAGACAGGAAAATTATTACACCTAGAAGGGGGAATCTACTGACGAAAGTTTATGATCTTATTAACCCAATCACAAATGGTTGGGATGAAGAGTTGGTGAGACAAACTTTGTGGCCAATTGATTCCCGTAGAGTACTAGCGACCCCGATCCCTATGCATAATATGTCGGACTTTATTGCGTGAAGTTATACAAAAAATGGTTTATTCACTGTACAATCAGCTTATGTGGAGGAATGGAATAAGCAACATGGGAGGAAGTTGGAATACTCAAATGGCATGGGCAGAAGTAACGTCAACCCTATTTGGGGTAAGATCTGGAAATTAGCTTGTCCGGCGAAGGTTAAAAATTTTATTTGGCGGACGCTTCACGGGACCCTACCGTGTCGCGTTACACTGGCCAACAGACATATAAAAACTCAGCCAATATGCCCAGCGTGTTTGGATGGGCCAGAGGACACAAAACATATATTTTTTTTGTGCCAGAAGGCAAAGGAAGTGTGGGAACATTTGGGGTTGTATGAAGTGGTGAAAAAAGCCTGCGTCATTGATCGTGCAGGAGAGGCAGTCCTTGAATTCTTACTCCTTATGCCTGACCATGAACTACATATCTTGAGCTCCCGGAATGCAGGGGAACTAATCGCTATAGTTGCTTGGTATTTATGGTGGAATAGACGAAAACTAATTAGGGCTATAACAGTGAACTATGTAAATGCCCACTCTCCTAAAGCAAAGAGAAAGAATGAAGGATGGTGCAGACCTCCGAGGGGGTTTGTTAAATTGAACGTGGATGCTTCTTTTGATCATGATCAGCTAAGAGGCACAGCGGGTGCTGTTATGAGAGATGACAAAGGAAACTTCATAGTAGGTGGTAATTGGAGGATTCAGTACTGTGCGGATGCTCTGACAGCGGAGGCATAGCACTCAGATTTGGCTTACTGTTGGCACAAAAGACGGGATACAATCGTCTAATTATCAATTCTAATAATATGGAGGTCATTGACACAATGAACAACGGAGGACAGTCTGCGGGAGCGGCTGCTGCAATTTTTGAGGATTGTTTTTTTGTGGCCTGTGATTTTCCTCAAGCCAGTTTTGAACATTGTAACAGGGAAGCGAATAAAGTAGCTCATGAGCTTGCTAGATTAGCAAAATGTTCCATGACTAGGGATTGAATAGAGGAGCCCATGGAAAATCTTGTAACTCTCTTGATAGACGATGTAACCATTATTGCTAATTAATAAAGTTCAAGTTGTTTTTCAAAAAAAGGTTGCAAATCCAAAATTAGTTTTTTTTGCGTGAAATTATGAGAGCTTTATTCAGGAGCTCTTTTGTTTGAATAAAGCTCTCATAATTTCACGCAGAAAAAAGTCCAAACTTAGTTCTTGCTAGATCCTGTCACAAAGGCGAGTTGCTAAAGGGAGCTGCTTTGAGCGAACTCTGACACAATGACACGATTTTGCTACTTGCATCTTTCCACTACTTCGATTTTCATTTTTCCTAATTTAATTACTAGCTACAGTTTTAGTCATCTGTTATAAGAAATCAACATCATATCATAAGACTGCAGTCGGACGGGAAAAACAAGAGCAACTCGCAGTTGCTTAAAAGTGAAGGCACATATATTCCACCGTCAGAGTTCTGTTTACTTCTGCTGCAAAAGAATGACTTGAAGGACCTCGCTATTATCTCAAAACAAAAGAAACAAACAAACAACTTATGGTGACAGCTCAACTTATACTAAGCATCCATGCATGCCGTGTTAGATCCTTTCACGAAGGTGAGTTTCGCCAGATAACTACTTTCGGCGAAATCGTGTAGGCTACGGTGAGGCCGAGCCCCTTCATTCTCGGTGCCGCCTGCACCTTTATTAACCATATTTCTGCACGCGCTAGAGTCCTGCGAACAAAGCATATATTTTACTGTATCGGCGAGGTTTGATGATATATTTCACAATGAAATGTTACGAACAATGTGGTCCACACAAACCTGCAGAAGTTGGAGCATTTGCTCCTCGATGGTACCGCGCATAGCCAGGGTCTCGACATTTATTGGACGGGTTGCACCCATTCTATGCGCGCGACTAATAACTTGTTCCTCCATACTAATAATCAGAGAAAAGAGGACCATCCGTCAATACCGGTCGGTCATACACAATTTGATAGCTAACAAGACATATCCCCCAAAAGGGTGGTTAACTCAAGTGCCAAATACCAGTAAGAACAGAAATTACCCTACGGCTGACAGATGTAAAACAGGAGAACATGGTAATTAAGTTTGCGTAGAATTTGGTAAGTCAATTTTCATTTCTACGTTTATTTGCATCCCAGCAAAAATATATGTACATGTTCTATTTTGATGCAGGCCCAAAAATGACAGTATTTCAGTAATTGAGCAATCAGGTTACCTCCTATCCCATATGGGTTCCATCAGAAAAACATGATTCACAAAACTCAAATCAAGGCCCAGTGCTGCAGTGCCATCCATCAGTAAAGCCATGCATGTTGGATCCTCTTTAAACTTCGTCAATGCACTTCTCTGAAAAGAATTGTGGCAACATAAAGATCAGTCACAAAATGTTTTTGACACATGCCAATCATTTACCATATTTTCCCTAATTAGACAGCCAAATTTGTTCCATTGTAAAAAGGAGGACGTGCAGGGTAGTGGAAGGGAATGGGAGACACTAGATAGGAAGGGACAGGGATGAGAACACGATGGGGAGACGTGGTATACATGATCACCAGTAAGGTCCACCAAGCCAAAAAAATTGCCATATCCCAGTTCAATAAAAATGTTGCCTTTTTTTTAGGGTAAAAATGTTGCCTTTTTGGGGAAAGATAAGCACGCTGTAGCAAATACACCTAGTAACCTACTCCCTCTGTTCGGAATTACTTGTCGCAGAAATGGATGTATCTAGATGTATTTTAATTCTAGATACATCCATTTCCGAGACAAGTAATTCCGAACGAAGGGAGTAGTTACCTAGATATGTGTTACATTACAGGTAGACAGAAGAAAGAAGAATGACACATACCTTAGTGCCTAAAGGCATGGGACTGTACATTCCGGCATATGTTATTCCAGCAATAGTCAGCTGAACAGAAGGAGATCATTAACCAACTAATTCATACTCTTAAGAAAAGACAAGTATGGGCATTACAATTTACCTGCTGCTCAATAACATGAATATGCTCCAGAAACTGAGAGAATATAATTACTTTGTCAGGCAATGTCTGTGGTAACCTGGTCTGCAGGTTATTATCATCTTGATAAGACGATGTAGTAGCAGGACCAGCACCAATGGTTATGTTAGTCGAGTGCACATGTTTCATGTTAGCTTCTCGCAAACTTCTCAACTTGTCGATCAAGTAAGCAACTTTGCTGCTAGTCGTTGACTGCCAATCTGGATCCCAGTCATCCTGCATAAAATGGAGAAAATAAATACTCCGACAACAAAGTGTCTGAAGAAATTGCATGGCATCACATAGCTCTGAGTACAGACCTGCTTATATGAAGGCTGCAATTCAATTAGATCCTTTGGGACTGGCCATTTTGGGTTTGGATTTTCTGGACGTGCACGAGTTTCGGGAGACTGCATCTCGTAGTTGTTCCCACATTCTATGCATTTCTCACTATCCAAAGCTACACAATCATGGCACAGCAGATGCCGACAAGGTGTTATAACAGGTAAGCGGCACCAATCTCGACACCTGAAGATAGCAATATGAATGTTTGAGCAAGTCAGAGTATCTGATTGATAGATAATATGCTTTAGTTAATGTTAAACACTTCCATACCTGATACAATCGGTGCCATTTAAAAGAGCAAATCTTATGGATTGATATTCCTCCGAAGAAGGATCAAGACCCCCCTGCATCAACTCATCCATAGTTTCTTGTATATCATGACCAGCCTCTGCTACTTTAATATGCCCAGCAACACAGCAAGACAACCGGACATTTCTTATAGTAGTAGTACGAAATTTCCACTGCTTGGGATTCAGAAGTGATTCAACATGGGAAGGGTCATTCCAATCAGCCATCAGTATATTCCGGCGAATAGTAACAACCAATTCATTGTAACTTTTCGCATGCCCTTCACTAAAGTCTACAAATGTTATTCTTTTTATGCAAGGAGGGATGTTTTTGAGATCTGCTTTTCTTGCACTAATCATGGACCTCCGAAGTAGCTCCACAAGACGAATGCGCCCCTCTTCCATTTGAGCCTCAAAGGGCCTATGAATTCCAGACTCCCATGAGTGGTAGTTTTCACCATAAGCTTCTTCATGAAGAAACTTGAGCATGGGGTGAAGATGAGCAACCTGACTAGTTGGTGTGTTCGGTGTAGGCGTACCAGTTAAAATCCACCTGTTTGAAGCAACCAAAGAAACAGCCATCTGCAATTTGTTTGTCAGGGCAAGACTGGAACCTAGAGTGTGTCCTTCATCTAATATTACCCTAAACCAATGGATCTGCTTTAAAACACTTTTCTTACTTGGCCCCCATTCTGCGCTTAATCTGCTAAATGTGGTTATGACAATGTCATAGTCCCAAGCAAGGATGTGAGCAGGCGGCCTCTTGTGATCTCCCCATGCATAAACATTAAGTGTATCCGAAGAAACATGACGTTGTATTTGTGTTGTCCAGTGATCAATCAAATTAGCAGGCACAACTATCAAGGTCGCCCTAGATAAATATAACCTCACTAAATCCAGTGGTTTTTCAAGAGCAATTCCAAGTGCAGCCGAGTCGAAGGCCAAATCATCAAGCATAGATGGATAATACCACCGAGTTACACCTTGCTCAATCTTCCTCACAAGGCCGAATGCTTGAAATAACTTGAAATATGGGCGGGCACCCTTGCCTGTGGTTGCCCGTGCATCTAGAACTGGACGTGTCAAACCAACTGATTCCATCTCGAGATGTTTCCTGAGAGGAAGTTGTGCCAACCACAATAAAGCCTTCTTGGTTTCAGAGTTGATCAAAGAAATATTATCTTTCAATATGTTTGCAAAAAATGATACATTCTGCTCATTTCCCGGCAACTCATCTTTCTTGTAAAATCCTGGCAAATAGGTTATCTTTGTCTTGACATCCCAGGATTCCTCAGAAGCAGTGCATGTCATCCGTGCAGCATCGGCATTCATACTGCAAAACCAAGCCGTAGTAGAATCAAGAACAGTTCCATCTGATAACCTCCGCCACTTTCTGCAAGCATCACACTGAACCCATGTCTCACTTAACTCGGACACAGTGCCTCTCTTCCTTTTACTGCCAACTGAATCTTTGCTGTAAGCATCCATGAGGTTTTTCCTGACACTTTTCAAGTTTTTGGTGACCTTTAGTACTTGAGTAGCTGGCGTTGGATGTGGATTGCATGATTCTGGCGACTTCTCACTTGAAACATGCATGTTGACCGGCGATAGACCAGGGTCTACTAACCTGCCTCTCTTCCTTGACGATCTTGTACTGGGAACAGAGTCACCATTATGAGATAGCTCACTTGAACATGGATCTTCTTGAACAACGTTCTTCCCCATGAGCCTTTTTGATTCAGAGAAATTGTTTGAACAGTTGCTGGTGTTGAATTCATAGTATCCATACTTTTTATCTGGTTTATGAGTGCACCACTTTATATCCACCCCTCTTGGAGGTTCTGCCAAAGTTCCATGCGTTTTGAGAATAAGAGACAATGCAGTCACTGTCTTCCCTAGTCCAGGTTCGTCACAGAACATACCTCCACAGAAATCGTTTATGGTTGGAGCAATCCCAGTGAATATTTCACCAGAGGAAACATTTATGAAGAAAGGAAAGCCATCCTCAGTGCAGAAATTCTTGCAGAGAGGATGCGGTAAGGGCTCAGGGTTTTGCTCTCGCCGCAACATCCATTCGACAGCCGCCTCTTGATGAGGAAAAAGCTTAAGCTTCATGCAAGGCATAATAGAGGCAGCAAGAGTCCTTATGTGATGACAAGTAGCTGCCGCTCTTATCAAATCCCCGGGTTTAAGGCGAATCAGCACCTTATTCAATATATCATCAGGGATAGACCAGATACCTATTTCATCCGATATAACATCGGGTACTATTGTTGTTATCTGCATCCCCTTCTCCACCCTAACACTGGGGAGAACTTTGAAGATTTCATGCAGGTCAAATGACTTGTCGTTATTCGATACAGATGATATCTGATGAAGCTCGCAGCCAAGGACATGACAGTCAGTGCAGCTCCAAATATACTGGTCATCAGGATGTGGATTGTCATGAGAAGTCCAGTCAAAAGCAACTAAAGCATTCCTAGCATCCCAGTTGCAACTGCAAAAGAACATTGCCTTAGACTAGGAGTTAAGCGGCATCAACAGCAGGATTGCTGAAATAGTAAAACGAAACTACTCAAAGAGCGGCTGTACTGATCAACCACTGTGCATCAGATAGCTAAAATTAAATGCAGTAACCATCTGGGATTAGGAAGCTATCTTGATTAATTATTGAAATGCCGTGTGGACAAGCATGCAAGCTTCTTATTAATTTCAGTGGAATCATGGTGATGTGTCAACATCTGAATTGCAAAAACTTCCATCACAACTTCAGATGCAAGCCAAGTGCATTACTGACTAGGAGGTACTAGCAAATTTGACACATTATTGACTAGGAAGTAGCAAATGCAGAGAACACGGCAGGACCAAATTTCTCACGGTTCAGATGATAGTTGCAGTAACCCGAGTCATACAAGGCAGCGAGCTAATAGTAACAGTGCTAAATTGATCGCACAATGCAGAGAACCAACAGTAGCAGTAATAAGTTCCCCGCGTCAGAAGCCTGTAACCGCGACAAATCCCCACTAAAATGACAAAATCCTGCCTGCCCCCACACCCCACGAGGCTCTACACATTGATCCGATGAAGGCGATCGTGCCAATTTAATTTAAATTCCACCGGGCGGAGTCAGGGGAAACAATTGCAGAGGCAAGGGGGGCGCACTGACCTGAGGTGCCTGAACACGGCCGCGGCGGCGGAGGAGCGCGATCGCGGGAACTTCCACCCGGACCATGCGGCGACGGGGAGGTACACGTCGACGAGCACCACAACCCTGGCCTCCTCCGCCTCTTCCCTCGCCACGACCCGGAGGACCCTGCCCTCCACCTCGACGCAGCGCGCGGCGACGAGCGCCCTGAGCTGGCGCACGACGCTGGTGCCCCCGCCGCCGGTGGCCCGCCACCTGAGCGACCCCGCGGGCGGGCCTGGCGCGCGCCCGCCGCGTCGTCGGGGAGCGGCGCGAGCGGCGCGGCCCCGCATGCGGAGAGCGAGCAGGGGCGAGCGGGCGGAGGGACTTGGCGTCGGAGGGCGGGACCGAGACCACCGCGCGCAGGTACCCGCCCAGCTTCCGGTGCGCGGGCGCGGCGTCCCCGCCGCCCGCGGCCACGACCACGGCCATGGTTCAGCGCGGGTGGGGAGTGGACGCTGCTAGGGTTAGGGCGGGCTAGTGTTCTCCCATTGGGGGAGTGCCACGGGTCGCCGCCGCGGCGGGTCGCGCGGGGATTTCGGGCTGATTTGGAGGCGGGGCGGCGAGGTGGGGCTGCGAGGTGGGGGTGGAGGTGGGAGAGGGAACGGCGGCAGGTGAGGAGATCAGGGGGTGGGAGGGGAGGGGAGCGAGGCGTGGCGTAACGACCGGGCGACGCACGCGGGGCGGAGGTAAAGTCTCTTCGCGGCTGAGCGTTCGGCGGATCGGATCGGGTCGGGTGTGCCCGCCCGTGTGGCGATGACGGGTTGGCACGCTGGGAAGACTACAATCCCGGCCGGAATTCCAACTACTCTCACGGACTAGAACTTGGGCCGGCCCACTATAACACAACAAGGATTCGTGAGGTTTAAAAAATGTTCGCACATTTCTAAAAAAAAGTTCAAAAGTTAAAAATGTTTCTGTTTACTATTTTTTGCGCAAATTCAGTTCGTTTTGTGGTTTTACATTTTTCAAGAATGATCACGAGTTCCAAAAATGTGTTTGCGACATTTTAAAAAGAATGTGTTTACAATGTAAAAAAAAATGTCTGCGTGATGTAAAAAATCGTGTCAAAACCTTAACAGAATATATGTGGCATTTCCTTGAAGAAAAGTGTATGCAGATTTAAAAATGTTGAACCACGTAAAAAACTGTCGTGTAGTTTATAAAATGTTTATCATCATTAAGAGAATGTAAAACATGTAGTTGAAAAAATATTACCAAGTATTCAAAAAGTTTAGAAAACATGTAATTTATAAATGTACATAATATATTCGAAAATATCAAAAGTTTATCCAAATATATTTTATGCGTGCGTTAAAATGTACATTGGGTACTGAGAAAAATTAGACATGTGTAAAAATGAAAAAAGAAATGAAAACGAAAAAGGAAGAAACTAAGAAAAAACCAGATTAGTGTGCGCGCGCGAGCAACTGCGCTACTGGGCCGGCCCAATTTAGCAAATCCCGGCTATGTTCTGTCAAGGTTTAAAATAGATCGGGATTAGAGAGTTTGGTGTGCTGATTTCAGGGATTGATAGTTTGGGGTTTGATTTAGCTTTCGCCTACAAATTGAAGGTTTGTTTTGGACTTTTTCCTTTTCATTTCTCTCAAACAAAAGGCAAAAGCATTACTGAAAGGAAAACCAGTACATTTTTTGCTTATCAATATTGATAAAATGTGAGTTTTGTACCTCGACTTCTCAATCAGGCATTTTGGTTTCTCGAGTGTCAAAATCATTAGATATCTTTTATCATTTTTTCTCCAAACGAGATTTGTTGTATTAAATGTGGTCATAAACACCACCCATTGTGGTTTGCAAATAAAAAAATAAAAGCCAATAATCTTATTTTAAAAAAACATAAAAAACTGGGAAAATGCATAAATATTTGAGAAATTGTACCAAAATCGTGAGGGTTTCCATGAAATTTTCTGGATTTCTATGAAATTTTCTGGATTTTATGCAATTTAGAATTCATACTTTTTTTCTAAAGGCTTCGATAGAATATTTATGCAGTTGTACATTTATGTGTTTGGTTTTAATATTATTTTTACTCGCCTAGTAATATGTGAGAAGCCATCTCATAGTGTCGTTAAATTCTTCTTTTAGTGAGGTGAGGAACCAAAGGTTACATGAGGGACCAACAATATTCACTTTTCAAGTTAAAATACTAGACTTTGACTTTTCAAACAACAGAAGGGTCCTTACAAGAATACTAACCATATCATCAAATTCACACATATTTTCTTGACATGTTAGAGATGGTCTTAACCAATCAGTGGCAAGTTTTGCACGTGCGGGAAGTCAAGTCAAATATTATGTACTAAGAAACAAAAATCCATGCTTATTTTAGGAAAATTGTAAAAAAAGGTATATGTTCTAAAAAGAACTTGGCCACATATCTGAAATGGTACTCCCTCCTTCCATCTATATAGGGCCTAATGCGTTTTTTAAGACCGCCTTTGACTATTAACAAGATTAATAGTACTCCCTCCGTCCCAAAATACTTGTCGGAGAAATTGATAAAAGTGGATGTATCTAGAACTAAAATATGTCTAGATACATCCATTTCTCCGACGAGTATTTTCGGACGGAGGGAGTACATGACATGCACAATGTGAAAATTATATCATTGAAAGCTCCTTTCACACATGAATTTAACAATGTGCTTTGTGTAAGTTGCATGTCATATATTATTGCTCTAATATTTGGTCGAAGTTAGCCTCGAAAAATGCATTAGGCCCTATATAGATGAAAGGAGGGAGTACTAAATTTGGAGATGTCACAAAGATAGATCATACCATGACTTTACAAGAAGGTTCCCCAAATTTATGCAATCGGAAATTCAAAGAAAGTTTTGATGGCTTCTCCAGAATATTTATAAACTTTCACCATTTTTCTGTGTATTTTACTAATATGTTTTTTACTCACTAGACTACAATGTGTGAGAAGCGTTGTCATGTTCTCATTAAGAACTACTTTGTCCTTTTATTATCCGTATAAGAATAATAACCGTATCATCTTTTTCACATGGCTACCATGGGCGAGAAGCGTTGTCATGCCATCATTCAAAACTACATTAATTTAGGGTGCAGGTGAATCGAAGCTAACCAATTTTGATATATGAAGGATAAAAATTGTCTATGAAACAGCTGAAGGGTAGTAGCATTTCTCCTTCTAAGAATACTAACCATATCACACCAATACATTGTGATCCATTTTGAAAAGTCCCCCCCTCCTCTGAGGAGACTCAGGGGTGAACCCTAGCCCCCTCCGCATTGTCCCTCCTTCCTAACCCGTCTCTCTGCCGCCGCTAGAGGTGTTCATCGGCGCGGACGCGTGGCACCTGTGAAGATGACGACAGGGATCCTGGTGGCTCCACCCCGTGTGGAGAGCCTCGGCTTTCGAGGCGGGACCACCGGTGGTGGCACACGGCGTGGCCGGTGCGGCAAGCAGCGCCGGCGAGTGCAGGTGGGCCACTTCCCCCGGTCATGTGCGCAGCGTGGAGACAGCCGGCGGCTGCGGCAACCTGTCGCTGCTTTACTGGCTCGCCATGAAGAAGTTGTCCTCGACCCCGATCTACTCCAATCCATGCCAGATCCAGCCCCTTGTGGCTTCGGCCGCCACTCTCAGGTGCTGGCTCTGCGGATCTGGTGCCTATGAGTGGATCTGGTGCCTATGAGTGGATCTGAGGGAATCCTTTGGCCGGCACGGCGATAACACCAAAGGCGGCGCCTTTGGGAGTTGTTCCCCTTGATGGAGGTTTCGGTGAAGTTTCCCTCCCACCCTCTATCCCGGGACTTAGGTGAAAGCCTCAGATCCCCTATTCCGGACGACGACTACATCGTAGTTGCATGATCCTTCCTGAAGGCGCCGTTCAGGGATTGCTCAAGTGGTGGTGGACTTGGCCGCGGTTCGATGACGGCGTGAGTTGGTCTGGCTTCATCTTCGTCAATCTACTCGGTTCCAGGTGCGGATTGTCCATGCCATTGGTGCGAGGGGATCAGTGTCCTTCTCGGTGCTAGTGGTATGCCTTGGGCGTTGGTGATTCCTATCCTTGACCGATGTATCGTGCTGCCCATTTCGGTCTTCTTTGTGGTTCAGCTTCTTTGTTCAACAACTCACGTCCGGCGTTCTGCCTCGCCACCATCGGTGATGGTGCTTGAGTGGTCGGGCTCCTGTTGCTTGTCGGTCTGCTCCTCCTTAGGCAGCTTGGACACCTTGATTTGGGTTCTAGTGGAACCACTCTGCCGGCAGCCAGTGCGGCATCCATCAAGCTTGAGTGAAAGGGTAATGGCCCATTGCAACGGCGGAGACAAATCTTTGTTGCCCATGTTTGCCCTTGGTGGCAGTCAATGAACACAATACTCACATGGTGGTGCCCTCCTCTCATGGCCTTAGTAGGTTAGTTGGTGTAGGCGTAGCGGCTGTCATTGGCAATGACACGGTTCGTTCTCGCCATTGTTAGTGTTGCCTTCGAGTTGTTCTACTTTGTCCCTTATATCTTTTTTTTCTGATTTTCCCTGTTCTCTTTCTATGTTGCTGCCTTGTAATCATGGCCGGTCGATGGCTTTATTAGGTTCGAGTTCTTTTCGGACTTGGCCGACACCTTTTCTCTAAATAAAACTTGGGACAAAGTAAAGAAGACTGAGTCACCGAAAACCCATGGACGCATTTCTTTATTACATTAACACACGTTGCAAATATTACAACAAACTTAAGACGTTATACGGAAAACCATTGATGCCTGCATACAGCTCAACAACGAACAAATAACAAGACCCTTTTCACCTAAAAGGCAGACGAGATGGGAAGACATATAGGACGTGTGGTGATAATTTACGTACGCACGTAGGCTTTTACCCTGCAATCAAAGAGCCGAAATGAAGCACACGCTAAATCACGTACGCACGCTTTTTTTTTTACGCGCCTTTAATTTGAGTGTTACGCTTGGCGCACGTACGTGCTCGTGGCCTACTTTGGCTGGAACTTGGACCTGATGCTCTCCACCACGCCGCCGTCGGTCTGCAGCGCCCGGGCCAGCACGTCCGTGGGAACCGCCGGCGCCGCCCCGAACATCGCCGAGCCGAGCCTCTGCGTGCCCGGGAGCTGGCTGTCGAACGCGGAGATCACCACGGCGGGCACCTCGCCGACACTGCGCTCGTAGTGCATCATGCCGCGCGGGAACACGAAGACCCCACCCCTCGGCACGCCCCGGGTGATGTGCCTACCGGCGGTGGTGACAAAGCCCACCTCCAAGTTCCCCTCGGCGACGAAGAGGATCTCGGTGGCGCGCGGGTGCATGTGCGGCGGGTTCGTGCCGCCCCAGGGTGCGTAGTCGATGCGGGACATGGACACGCCCAGCGTGTTCAGCCCCGGGAGCCTCTCAACGTCGGCCGTGGTCACCACAGAGCCCATCGGGTTGCCGCCGCCATAGACATCGGCAGCGTTCGCCAGCCCGCCGTAGAAGAAGTCGTCCGCCGTCACGTCCTCCGCCTGCTTGCACGGGTATCCGTTCAACCTCAGTGCTGCACACACACACACATGACACATCCCACACACACACATGGTCAGTGGTCGATCATGCATGCACGACGAAGTGAGAATTGTTCAGTCACTCACGACCCTGAAGGGACATGTAGTCGGCGACGCAGACATCCTGGAGCATGTCGGGGTCGCCGGCGAGGGTCGACGGCGCGGCACCGAGCGCCAGGAGGGCGGCGCAGGCCGCGAGGAGGACGGCGGGGAGTTTGGTCATGCTTAGTAGTCAATCTGCTTGGTCCTTGGACTTGGCTCGATGGCTAGCTGGCTGGCAGTTATATAGCTCGTGAGCTCGCTAATTAGATGAGAGCAACTTTCGGCTTGGTGAATAGGGGGAGGTGGTACTTATAGATGTGATGGCAGTAGGTTAAGTCCTAATGAAGAGGCGTGAACGATGGGTCTATCAGTCATTTTCTCATGTGATCATTACAGTTTATGACCAATCAAGTGCGAAAAGGGGAAGGCTTGGATCTAAGGGATTATTTTTAGTCTGAGGCTAAAGTTCCAAGCACCCCTGACTAAAGAGAGGCTAGGACTAGTTTTGAGGCTAAAATTTTTTAGTCAGAAACCTACTAAAATATGTATTAGCCCTCTCTCTCCTCATTTAATTCCTCTTCTTTTAACACATGCGAGTTCTGGATTAAAGGGTTTGAAGGATAATAAATGCTCAATAACTTGATTTTAGTCTCTTTAGTATTTGGATCTAAACATGAGTGAGACTAACAAATTTTAGTCCCACTACTTTTAGTCATGGGACTAAAACGTATCCAAGCATCCTCTTAAGGCTTGGGTTGGTCGAACTAGCTACTAGTATGGGGAGGTAGTTAGGCGATGTACGTAGTATGTGGGAGGTGCGACGGTAAGCAGTGCTTAATACTTCCTTTTCAGGACAAACACCGTTGCTTGTCACGCAAAGTGTCGGTCCAAATCACATCGTACGTACTATATCGACCCATGCAAAACTGCCACGCATGCATGCATTTTATACTTACACATGATTGTCAGCTAGCATGGCACAAGTCTTACTCTTTAGTTGTTCAACTTCACCATGCATTGCGAACCAACCTGTGGTTGGATTATTAGAGGGACAATGATATCTTTAGCCCACCAAAATTCAAGTTTTGATGTTTGCATTATTTTTGAATTACGATGACGTGTACACTATATTTGTGTGCACATGTCTTTTCTGTACAGAGGCATTTCGCCTAAACACAAGGCTAGGTGAGACGGACGCGAAGCCAGACGGTGGTTGACGAGTACGTATTACTGAGTGCAACTGTGTAAGGAGCCAACATCTACTGCTGGACTTTGCAAATTCGGCCCCTCAAATGCCCGCATAAGCGACCAGGCGCGTCCGTGAACACTGTTCGGTCACCCCTTATACTTTGTGCTATGCATTCGACTCTCATATTTTATCCCCTAATTTCAAACAAACTATGCAAAAAAATCCTACGTACTACACACATCACGCTAGCCGAACAATCATCGGAGATGTCCACGACGTGGGTGTCGGGTAGATGGGTGCGGAGGAGGGCTTCAGCTCCTCCTCCTCATCCATATACGCGAGCATCTCGTCGAGTTCCACTGCATGCTCCGCCTCCGTCTCGAGCAGATGATGGTCGTTGGCCTCCGCATCCGATTCGACTGGAGGGAATCGAGGATCACATGCTGCTCTACCTGCAGATCCGCGTCCCCCACATCCTCAATCGCCATAGCTACAAGTAGTCTATTATTTTTATGAATGTAAAATCACTAATCAACTTTTCTACGCTTTGTAATGCAATATTAGCTTAAATTAATGTTTGTAATCCATTCAATTGAGGGTTTACTATTGAGTTAATGCAACAAGAGAAAAATAGATAGAGGCAGTCATTTTGGTGACTCCGTGTTTGTGCACGAGCCTGGCAGCCTCCATATCCATATCAAGTGTGCTTCACAAATGACGGATGGTGATTGCAAATATGGCGGTTCTAGTAGAGTTGCTATAAGAAGTGAAGCTAATTGTGTATATGTAAGTGTTTAGTGTATGGTGTACAACATTAATTTACTGCTCATGTTCAAATTATGTTTTTTGTCTTGTGTTTGTTTGGCTGTTTTTCTTTTGCGTTCAATTTCGTAAAGACATAATGTTGTGTTAGTTGTTTTCTGACTTTGTGTTGTTCAATACTAAGCAAATATATCAGCCTTATACGAAATGACTTAGAAGGTCAGTTACGCAAATCCGCTTTGTAAAAGTCAATTGGTGTAGCATTGCTAGTACTTTTTTTAAAACACTGCATATATTAATTAGGACAAAAGATTACAATGGGTCGTTAAAAATTTTGTAACGCATGACGGGTCATCCCCATATACCAACCCATAACTCTATGATTTAAACAAAACCTAGCAATTGTTGGGTAACGTAGTAATAATTCAAAAAAGTTCCTACGTGCCACCAAGATTAATCTAGGATATGCTAGCAACGATAGAGAGGGAGTGCATCTTCATACTAAGCGGAAGCGTTACAAGAACACGGTTGATGGAGTCGTACTCGCAGCCATTCAAATCGCGGAAGATCCGATCTACCGCCGAACGGACGACGCCTCCGTGTTGAACACACGTACAGCCCGGGGACGTCTCCTCCTTCTTGATCCAGCAAGGGGAGAGGAGAAGTTGAGGGAGAACTCCAGCAGCACGACGACATGGTGGTGGAGCTTGTGGTATTCCTGCAGGGCTTCCCTAAGCTCTACGGAGGAGAAGGAAGAGTTGGAGGAGGGAGGGGCTGCGCCAGGGAAGGGGTGCGGCTGCCCTCTCTCTCCCTCACTATATATAGGGGAAAGGGGGGTGGAGGAGGCGGCCTAGGGTTCCCTAGGGGAGGGGTGGCGGCCACAGGGGAAACCCTAGATGGGTTTGGGCGCCCCCACCACTAGGAAACTTGACCCCCAAGCCGGGAGGGGTGGCTGCCCTAGGGGAGGTGCCCCCACCTCTCCACGTTACGTGAGATGGGTTGGGAGGGGCGCACATCCCCTTAGTGGGCTGATGTGCCCCCTCCCCTTGGCCCATAAGGCCCCCCAACGCTTGTCGGGGCCTCCGAAACACCTTTCGGTCACGCTGGTCGTCACCCGGTACTCACAGAACAATTCCAGACTCCAATACCCTTAGTCCAATATATCGATCTTCACCTCCAGACCATTCCGGAGTTCCTCGTCATGTCCGGGATCTCATCCGGGACTTCGAACAACTTTCGGTAACCACATACTATTTCCCATAACAACTCTAGCGTCACCAAACCTTAAGTGTGTAGACCCTACGGGTTCGGGAACCATGCAGACATGACCGAGACGTTCTCCGGCCAATAACCAACAGCGGGATCTGGATACCCATGTTGGCTCCCACTGTTGGGGAACGTTGCAGAAAATTAAAATTTTTCCTACGATTTCACCAAGATCCATCTATGAGGTCATCTAAGCAACGAGTCATGGGAGAGAGATTGCATCCACATACCACTTGTAGATCGCGTGCGGAAGCGTTCACTAGAACGTGGATGACGGAGTCGTAGTCGCCGTGATCCAAATCACCGATGACCGAGTGCCGAACGGACGGCACCTCCGCGTTCAACACACGTACGGGACGGGAGACGTCTCCTCCTTCTTGATCCAGCAAGGGGGAAGGAGAGGTTGATGATGATGGCTCCAGCAGCAGCACAGACGGCGTGGTGGTGGTGGAGCAGCAAGATTCGGCAGGCTTCGCCAAGCACGTGACGGAGGAGGAAGAGGTGTAGCAGGGGAGGAGGCGCCAGAGCTTGTGGTGCGGCTGCCCCATCCCCCTCCCTTTATACAGGCCCCTGGGGGGGCGCCCCCTTGGGATCCCATCTCCCAAGGGGGCGGCGGCAAGGGGGTGGAGTGCCCCCAGGCAGCGTGGGCCCCCCACCCTAGGGTTTCAACCCTAGGCACAGGGGGTGGGCCAAGGGGGGCGCACCAGCCCACTATGGGCTGGTTCCCCTCCCCACTTCAGCCCATGGGGCCCTCCGGGATGGGTGGCCCCACCCGGTGGACCCCCGGGACCCTTCCGGTGGTCCCGGTACAATACCGGGTGACCCCAAAACTTTCCCGATGGCCGAAATACCACTTCCTATATATATTCTTTACCTCCGGACCATTCCGAAACTCCTCGTGACGTCCGGGATCTCATCCGGGACTCCGAACAACATTCGGTATACTGCATACTCATATTCATACAACCCTAGCGCCACCGAACCTTAAGTGTAGACCCTACGGGTTCGGAGACACGTGAGACATGACCGAGACGGCTCTCGGGCAATAACCAACAGCGGATCTGGATACCCATGTTGGCTCCCACATGCTCCTCGATGATCTCATCGGATGAACCACGATGTCGAGGATTCAAATAACCCGTATACAATTCCCTTTGTCAATCGGTATGTTACTTACCCGAGATTCGATCGCGGTATCCCAACACCTCGCTCAATCTCGTTACCGCAAGTCACTTTACTCGCATCAGTAATGCATGATCCCGTGACCGACACTTGGTCACTTTGAGCTCATTATGATGATGCACTACCGAAAGGGCCCAGTGATACCTCTCCGTAACACGGAGTGACAAATCCCAGTCTCGATCCGTGTCAACCCAATGACACTTTCGGAGATACCTGTAGAGCACCTTTATAGTCACCGAGTTACGCCAGTGACGTTTGGTACACCCAAAGCACTCCTACGGTATCCGGGAGTTACACAATCTCATGGTCTAAGGTAGAGATACTTGACATTGGAAAAGCTCTAGCAAAACGAACTACACGATCTTGTGCTATGCTTAGGATTGGGTCTTGTCCATCACATCATTCTCCTAATGATGTGATCCTGTTATCAACGACATCCAATGTCCATAGTCAGGAAACCATGACTATCTATTGATCAACGAGCTAGTCAACTAGAAGCTCACTAGGGACATATTGTGGTCTATGTATTCACACGTGTATTACGATTTCCGGATAATACAATTATAGCATGAATAAAAGACAATTATCATGAACAAGGAAATATAATAATAATCCTTTTATTATTGCCTCTAGGGCTTATTTCCAACAGTCTCCCACTTGCACTAGAGTCAATAATCTAGTTACATTGTGATGAACCTAACACCCATAGAGTTTTGGTGTTGATCATGTTTTGCTCGCGGAAGAGGTTTAGTCAACGGATCTGCGACATTCAGATCCGTATGCACTTTGCAAATTTCTATGTCTCCATCTTGAACATTTTCACGGATGGAGTTGAAGCGAAGCTTGATGTGCCCGGTCTTCTTGTGAAACCTGGGCTCCTTGGCAAGTGCAATAGCTCCAGTGTTGTCACAGAAGAGTTTGATCGGCCCCGACGCATTGGGTATGACTCCTAGGTCGGTGATGAACTCCTTCACCCAAATTGCTTCATGCGTTGCCTCCGAGGCTGCCATGTACTCCGCTTCACATGTAGATCCCGCCACGACGCTCGCTTGCAGCTGCACCAGCTTCTCGCTCCACCATTCAACATATACACGATCCGGTTTGTGACTTAGAGTCATCAGATCTGTGTCGAAGATAGCGTCGACGTAACCCTTTACGACGAGCTCTTCGTCACCTCCTTAAACGAGAAACATGTCCTTTGTCCTTTTCAGGTACTTCAGGATATTCTTGACCGCTGTCCGGTGTTCCTTGCCGGGATTACTTTGGTACCTTCCTACCAAACTTACGGCAAGGTTTACATCAGGTCTGGTACACAGCATGGCATACATAATAGATCCTATGGCCGAGGCATAGGGGATGACGCTCATCTCTTCTTTATCTTTTGCCGTGGTCGGGCATTGAGCCGAGCTCAATCTCACACTTTGCAAGACAGCAAGAACCCTTTCTTGGACTGATCCATTTTGAACTTCTTCAAAATCTTATCAAGGTATGTGCTTTGTGAAAGACCTATGAGGCGCCTCGATCTATCTCTATAGATCTTGATGCCTAATATATAAGCAGCTTCTCCAAGGTCCTTCATTGAAAAACTTTTATTCAAGTAGGCCTTAATGCTGTCCAAGAGTTCTATATCATTTCCCATCAAAAGTATGTCATCTACATATAATATGAGAAATGCTACAGAGCTCCCACTCACTTTCTTGTAAACGCAGGCTTCTCCATAAGTCTGCATAAACCCAAACGCTTTGATCATCTCATCAAAGCGAATGTTCCAACTCCGAGATGCTTGCACCAGCCCATAAATGGATTGCTGGAGCTTGCATACTTTGTTAGCATTCTTAGGATCAACAAAACCCTCCGGCTGCATCATATACAACTCTTCCTTAAGATAACCGCTAAGGAACGCTGTTTTGACGTCCATCTGCCATATCTCATAATAATAGTATGCGGCAATTGCTAACATGATTCGGACGGACTTAGGCTTCGCTACGGGAGAGAAAGTCTCATCGTAGTCAATCCCTTGAACTTGCCGATAACCCTTAGCGACAAGTCGAGCTTTATAGATGGTGACATTACCATCTGCGTCCGTCTTCTTCTTAAAGATCCATTTGTTTTCTATCGCTCGCCGATCATCGGGCAAGTCTGTCAAAGTCCACACTTTGTTTTCATACATGGATCCTATCTCGGATTGCATGGCTTCAAGCCATTTGTTGGAATCTGGGACCGCCATCGCTTCTTCATAGTTCGAAGGTTCACCGTTGTCTAACAACATGATTTCCAGGACAGGGTTGCAGTACCACTTTGGTGCGGAACGTGTCCTTGTGGACCTACGAAGTTCAGTAGCAACTTGATCCGAAGTACCTTGATCATCATCATTATTTTCCTCTTCAGTTGGTGTAGGCATCACAGGAACATTTTCCTGAGCTGCACTACTATCCCGTTCAAGAGGTAGTACTTCATCGAGTTCTACTTTCCTCCCACTTACTTCTTTCGAGAGAAACTCTTTTCCCAGAAAGGATCCGTTCTTGGCAACAAAGATCTTGCCCTCGGATCTTAAGTAGAAGGTATACCCAATGGTTTCCTTAGGGTATCCTATGAAGACGCATTTTTCCGACTTGGGTTCGAGCTTTTCAGGTTGAAGTTTCTTGACATAAGCATCGCATCCCCAAACTTTTAGAAACGACATTTTAGGTTTCTTCCCAAACCATAATTCATACGGTGTCGTCTCAACGGATTTAGACGGTGCCCTATTTAAAGTGAATGTAGCTGTCTCTAGAGCGTATCCCCAAAATGATAGCGGCAAATCTGTAAGAGACATCATAGATCGCACAATATCCAATAGAGTGCGATTACGACGTTCGGACACACCGTTACGCTGAGGTGTTCCAGGCGGCATGAGTTGTGAAACGATTCCACATTTCCTCAAGTGTGTACCAAATTCGTGACTTAAATATTCTCCTCCACGATCTGATCATAAGAACTTTATTTTTCGGTCACGTTGATTCTGTACCTCATTCTGAAATTCCTTGAACTTTTCAAAGGTCTCAGACCTGTGTTTCATCAAGTAGACATACCCATATCTACTTAAGTCGTCTGTGAGAGTGAGAACATAACGATATCCTCCATGAGCCTCAATGCTCATTGGACCGCATACATCGGTATGTATGATTTCCAATAAGTTGGTTGCTCGCCCATTGTTCCGAGAACGGAGTCTTGGTCATCTTGCCCATAAGGCATGGTTCGCATGTGTCAAATGATTCATAATCGAGAGACTCTAAAAGTCCATCAGCATGGAGCTTCTTCATGCGCTTGACACCAATGTGACCAAGGCGACAGTGCCACAAGTATGTGGGCCTATTGTTATCAACTTAACATCTTTTGGTATTCACACTATGAATATGTGTAATATTACGTTCGAGATTCATTAAGAATAAACCATTGACCATCGGAGCATGACCATAAAACATATCTCTCATATAAATAGAACAACCATTATTCTCGGATTTAAATGAGTAGCCATCTCGCATTAAACGAGATCCTGATACAATGTTCATGCTCAAACTTGGCACCAAATAACAATTATTGAGGTTTAAAACTAATCCCGTAGGTAAATGTAGAGGCAGCGTGCCGACGGCGATCACATCGACCTTGGAACCATTCCCGACGCGCATCGTCACCTCGTCCTTCGCCAGTCTCCGCTTATTCCGCAGCTCCTGTTGTGAGTTACAAATATGAGCAACGACACCGGTATCAAATACCCAGGAGTTACTATGAGTACTGGTAAGGTACACATCAATTACATGTATATCAAATATACCTTTAGTGTTGCCGGCCTTCTTGTCCGCTAAGTATTTGGGGCAGTTCCGCTTCCAGTGGCCCTTCCCTTTGCAATAAAAGCACTCTGTCTCAGGCTTGGGTCCATTCTTTGACTTCTTCCCGGCAACTTGCTTACCGGGCGCGGCAACATCCTTGCCGTCCTTCTTGAAGTTCTTCTTACCCTTGCCCTTCTTGAACTTAGTGGTTTTATTGACCATCAACACTTGATGTTCTTTCTTGATTTCAACCTCTGCTGACTTCAGCATTGAGAATACTTCGGGAATGGTCTTCACCATCCCCTGCATATTGTAGTTCATCACAAAGCTCTTGTAGCTCGGAGGGAGCGACTGAAGGATTCTGTCAATGACCGCCTCGTCCGGGAGGTTTATGTCCAGCTGGGACAAAGCGGTTGTGCAACCTGACATTTTGAGTATGTGCTCACCGATGAACTGTTCTCCTCCATTTTACAACTATAGAACTTGTCGGAGACTTCATATCTCTCGACTCGGGCATGAGCTTGGAAAACTAGTTTCAGCTCCTCGAACATCTCATATGCTCAGTGTTGCTCAAAACGCTTTTGAAGCCCCGGTTCTAAGCTGTAAAGCATGCCGCATCGAACGAGGGAGTAATCATCAAGACGAGACTGCCAAGCATTCATAATGTCTTGGTTCTCTCGGACGGGTGCATCACCTAGCGGTCCTTCTAGGACATATTGTTTCTGGCAGCTATGAGGATGATCCTCGTGTTCGGACCCAGTCCGTATAGTTGCTGCCATCATCTTTCAGCTTGGTTTTCTCTAGGAACGCGTTGAAGTTCATGTTGACATGAGCGTTGGCCATTTGATCTACAAGACATATTTGCAAATGTTTTAGACTAAGTTCATGATAATTAAGTTCATCTAATCAAATTATTTTAATGAACTCCCACTCAGATTAGACATCCCTCTAGTCATCTAAGTGTTACACGATCCGAGTCGACTAGGCCGTGTCCGATCATCACGTGAGACGGACTAGTCATCGTCAGTGAACATTCTCATGTTGATCGTATCTTCCATACGACTCGTGTTCGACCTTTCGGTCTCCGTGTTCCAAGGCCATGTCTGTACATGCTAGGCTCGTCAAGTTAACCCTAAGTGTTTTGCATGTGTAAAACTGTCTTACACCCATTGTATGTGAACGTAAGGATCTATCACACCCGATAATCACGTGGTGCTTCGAAACGATGAACTTTAGCAACGGTGCACAGTTAGGGGAGAACACTTCTTGATATTGTTGTAAGGGATCATCTTATTTACTACCGTCGTTCTAAGTAAACAAGATGCATAAACATAATAAACATCACATGCAATTATATAGTAGTGACATGATATGGCCAATATCATATAGCTCCATTGATCTCCATCTTCGGGGCTCCATGATCATCTTGTCACCGGCATGACACCATGATCTCCATCATCGTGTCTTCATGAAGTTGTCACGCCAACGACTACTTCTACTTCCATGGCTAACACGTTTAGCAATAAAGTAAAGTAATTTACATGGTGTTCTTCAATGACACGCAGGTCATACAAAAAATAAAGACAACTCCTATGGCTCCTGCCGGTTGTCATACTCATCGACATGCAAGTCGTGATTCCTATTACAAGAACATGATCTCATACATCACAATATGTCATTCATCATTCATCACAACTTCTGGCCATATCACATCACATGACAATTGCTGCAAAAACAAGTTAGACGTCCTCTAATTGTTGTTGCATCTTTTACGTGGCTGCAATTGGGTTCTAGCAAGAACGTTTTCTTACCTACGAATAACCACAACGTGATTTTGTCAACTTCTATTTACCCTTCATAAGGACCCTTTTCATCGAATCCGCTCCAACTAAAGTGGGAGACAGACACCCGCCAGCCACCTTATGCAACTAGTGCATGTCACCGGTGGAACCGGTCTCACGTAAGCGCACGTGTAAGGTTGGTCCGGCCGCTTCATCCCACAATACCGCTGAAGCAAGATAAGACTAGTAGCGGCAAGCAAGTTGACAAGATCTACGCCCACAACAAAATTGTGTTCTACTTGTGCAATAGAGAACTACGCATAGACCTAGCTCATGATGCCACTGTTGGGGAACGTTGCAGAAAATTAAAATTTTTCCTACGGTTTCACCAAGATCCATCTATGAGTTCATCTAAGCAACGAGTCATGGGAGAGAGATTGCATCTACATACCACTTGTAGATCGCATGCGGAAGCGTTCACTAGAACGTGGATGACGGAGTCGTACTCGCCGTGATCCAAATCACCGATGACCAAGTGCCGAACGGACGGCACCTCCGCGTTCAACACACGTACGGGACGGGAGACGTCTCCTCTTTCTTGATCCAGCAAGGGGGAAGGAGAGGTTGATGATGATGGCTCCAGCGGCAGCACAACGGCGTGGTGGTGGTGGAGCAGCAGCACTCCGGCAGGGCTTCGCCAAGCACGTGACGGAGGAGGAAGAGGTGTAGCAGGGGGAGGGAGGCGCCAGAGCTTCAGGGTGCGGATGCCCCCTCCCCCCTCCCTTTATATAGGCCCCCAGGCGCCGCCCTGGGGATCCCATCTCCCAAGGGGGCGGCGGCCAAGGGGGGTGGAGTGCCCCCCAAGGCAAGTGGGCGCCCCCCCCCTAGGGTTTCAACCCTAGGCGCAGGGGGTGGGCCAAGGGGGCGCACGAGCCCACTATGGGCTGGTTCCTCCCACTTCAGCCCATGGGGCCCTCCGGATGGGTGGCCCCACCCGGTGGACCCCCGGGACCCTTCCAGTGGTCCCGGTACAATACCGCGGGTGACCCCGAAACTTTCCCGATGGCCGAAATACCACTTCCTATATATAATTCTTTACCTCCGGACCATTTTGAAACTCCTCGTGACGTCCGGGATCTCATCCGGGACTCCGAACAACATTCGGTATACTGCATACTCATATTCATACAACCCTAGCGCCACCGAACCTTAAGTGTAGACCCTACGGGTTCGGGAGACACGTAGACATGACCGAGACGGCTCTCGGGCAATAACCAACAGCGGATCTGGATACCCATGTTGGCTCCCACATGCTCCTCGATGATCTCATCGGATGAACCACGATGTCGAGGATTCAAATAACCCGTATACAATTCCCTTTGTCAATCGATATATTACTTACCCGAGATTCGATCGTCGGTATCCCAATACCTCGCTCAATCTCGCACGCAAGTCACTTTACTCGCATCAGTAATGCATGATCCCGTGACCGGACACTTGGTCACTTTGAGCTCATTATGATGATGCACTATCGAGTGGGCCCAGTGATACCTCTCCGTAACACGGAGTGACAAATCCAGCCTCGATCCGTGTCAACCCAATGACACTTTCGGAGATACCAGAGAGCACCTTTATAGTCACCCAGATTACGTTGTGACGTTTGGTACACCCAAAGCACTCCTACGGTATCCGGGAGTTACACGATCTCATGGTCTAAGGAAGAGATACTTGACATTGGAAAAGCTCTAGCAAAACGAACTGCACGATCTTGTGCTATGCTTAGGATTGGGTCTTGTCCGTCACATCATTCTCCTAATGATGTGATCCTGTTATCAACGACATCCAATGTCCATACTCAGGAAACCATGACTATCTATTGATCAACGAGCTAGTCAACTAGAGGCTCACTAGGGACATATTGTGGTCTATGTATTCACATGTGTATTACGATTTCCGGATAATACAATTATAGCATGATTAAAAGACAATTATCATGAACAAGGAAATATAATAATAATCTTTTATTATTGCCTCTAGGGCATATTTCCAACACCCACATGTTCCACGATGATCTCATCGGATGAACCACGATGTCGGGGATTCAATCAATCCCGTATTCAATTCCCTTTGTCTATTGGTGTTGGGGAACGTAGTAATTTCAAAAAAATTCCTACGCACACGCAAGATCATGGTGATGGCATAGCAACGAGAGGGGAGAGTGTATGTCCACGTACCCTCGTAGACCGTAAGCGGAAGCGTTATAACAACGCGGTTGATGTAGTCGTACGTCTTCACGATCCGACCGATCCAAGTACCGAACGCACGGCACCTCCGAGTTCAGCACACGTTCAGCTCGATGACGATCCCGGACTCCGATCCAGCAAAGTGTCGGGATGAGTTCCACAAGACCGACAGCGTGGTGGCGATGATGATGCTTCACGGCGCGAGGGCTTCGCCTAAGCTCATGACGATATGACCGAGGTGGAATATGGTGGAGGGGGCACCGCACACGGCTAAGGAACGATCACGTAGATCAACTTGTGTGTCATGGGGTGCCCCTGCCCCGTATATAAAGGAGGGAGGGGAGGTGCGGCCGCCCCTGCTAGGTGTGCGCTGGAGTCCTACTCCCACCGGAGTAGGACTCCCCTCTGCCTTGTTGGAGAAGGAAAGGGGAGAGGAAGAGGAAGGGGCGCCCCCCTCTCCTGTCCTATTCGGACTAGGGGGAGGCGCGCGCCTGCCCTGGCCGGCCCTCCTCTTCTCCCTTATGGCCCAAGAAGGCCCAACATCCCCGGGAGGGTTCCGTAACCCCCCGGTGTTCCGAAAAATTCCGATTTCATCCGGAACCATTCCGATATCCAAATATAGGCTTCCAATATATCAATCTTTATGTCTCGACCATTTCGAGACTCCTCGTCATGTCCGTGATCACATCCGGGACTCCGAACAAACTTCGGTACATCAAAACTTATAAACTCATAATAAACTGTAATCGTAACGTTTAAGCGTGCGGACCCTACGGGTTCGAGAACTATGTAGACATGACCTAGAACTATTCTTGGTCAATAACCAATAGCGGAACCTGGATGCCCATATTGGTTCCTACATATTCTTCGAAGATCTTTATCGGTCAAACCGCATAACGACATACGTTGTTCCCTTTGTCATCGGTATGTTAGTTACCCGAGACTCGATCGTCGGTATCCAATACCTAGTTCAATCTCGTTACCGGTAAGTCTCTTTACTCGTTCCGTAATACATCATCTCACAACTAACTTATTAGTTGCAATGCTTGCAAGGCTTATGTGATGTGTATTACCGAGAAGGCCTAGAGATACCTCTCCGACATTCGGAGTGACAAAACGTAATCTCGAAATACGCCAACCCAACATGTACCTTTGGAGACACCTGTAGTACTCCTTTATAATCACCCATTCGTTGTGACGTTTGGTAGCACCAAAGTGTTCCTCCGTAAACGGAGTTGCATAATCTCATAGTTATAGGAACATGTATAAGTCATGAAGAAAGCAATAGCAATATACTAAACGATCAAGTGCTAGGCTAACGGAATGGGTCATGTCAATCACACCATTCTCCTAATGATGTGATCCCATTAATCAAATGACAACACATGTCTATGGTTAGGAAACATAACCATCTTTGATTAATGAGCTAGTCAAGTAGAGGCATACTAGTGACTATATGTTTGTCTATGTATTCACACATGTATTATGTTTCCGGTTAATACAATTCTAGCATGAATAATAAACATTTATCATGATATAAGGAAATAAATAATAACTTTATTATTGCCTCTAGGGCATATTTCCTTCAGTCTCCCACTTGCACTAGAGTCAATAATCTAAATTACACAGTAATGATTCTAACACCCATGGAGTCTTGGTGCTGATCATGTTTTGCTCGTGGAAGAGGCTTAGTCAACGGGTCTGCAATATTCAGATCCGTATGTATCTTGCGAATCTCTATGTCTCCCACTTGGACTTGGTCCCGAATGGAATTGAAGCGTCTCTTGATATGCTTGGTCCTCTTGTGAAATCTGGATTCCTTTGCCAAGGCAATTGCACCATTGTCACAGAAGATCTTCGTTGGTCCCGATGCACTAGGTATGACACCTAGATCGGAAATGAACTCTTTCATCTAGACTCCTTCATTTGCTGCTTCCGAAGCAGCTATGTACTCCGCTTCACATGTAGATCCCGCCACAACGCTTTGTTTAGAACTGCACCAACTGACAGCTCCACCGTTTAATAAAAACACGTATCCGGTTTGCGATTTAGAATCGTCCGGATCAGTGTCAAAGCTTGCATCGACGTAACCATTTACGACTAGCTCTTTGTCACCTCCATATACGAGAAACATATCCTTAGTCCTTTTCAGGTATTTCAGGATGTTCTTGACCGCTGTCCAGTGATCCACTCCTGGATTACTTTGGTACCTTCCTGCCAAGCTTATTGCTAACCATACGTTAGGTCTGGTACATAGCATTGCATACATGATAGAGCCTATGGCTGAAGCATAGGGAACATCTTTCATTTTCTCTCTATCTTCTGCTGTGGTCGGACATTGAGTCTGACTTAATTTCACACCTTGTAATACAGGTAAAAAACCTTTATTTGCCTGATCCATTTTGAACTTTTTCAAAACTTTATCAAGGTATGTGCTTTGTGAAAGTCCAATTAAGCGTCTTGATCTATCTCTATAGATCTTGATGCCCAATATGTAAGCAGCTTCACCGAGGTCTTTCATTGAATTTTTTTTATTCAAGTATCCTTTTATGCTATCCAGAAATTTTATATCATTTCCAATCAATAATATGTCGTCCACATATAATATCAGAAATGCTACAGAGCTCCCACTCACTTTCTTGTAAATACAGGCTTCTCCAAAAGTCTGTATAAAACCATATGTTTTGATCACACTATCAAAGCGTTTATTCCAACTCCGAGAGGCTTGCACCAGACCATAAATTGATCGCTGGAGCTTGCACACTTTGTTAGCACCCTTTGGATCAACAAAACCTTCTGGTTGCATCATATACAACTCTTCTTCTAGAAATCCATTCAAGAATGCAGTTTTTACATCCATTTGCCAAATTTCATAATCATAAAATGCAACAATTGCTAACATGATTCGGACAGACTTAAGCATCGCTACGGGTGAGAAAGTCTCATCGTAGTCAACCCCTTGAACTTGTCGAAAACCTTTTGCAACAAGTCGAGCTTTATAGACAGTTACATTACCATCAGCGTCAGTCTTCTTCTTAAAGATCCATTTATTCTCAATGGCTTGCCGATCATCGGGCAAGTCAACCAAAGTCCATACTTTGTTCTCATACATGGATCCCATCTCAGATTTCATGGCTTCAAGCCATTTTGCGGAATCTGGGCTCACCATCGCTTCTTCATAGTTTGTAGGTTCGCCATGGTCAAGTAACATGACTTCCAGAATAGGATTGCCGTACCACTCTGGTGCGGATCTTACTCTAGTTCACCTACGTAGTTCAGTACAAACTTGATCTGAAGTTTCATGATCAATATCATTAGCTTCCTCACTAATTGGTGTAGTTGTCACAGGAACCGGTTCTTGTGATGAACTATTTTCCAATAAGGGAACAAATACAGTTATCTCATCAAGTTCTACTTTCCTCCCACTCACTTCTTTCGAGAGAAACTCTTTTTCTAGAAAGGATCCGAATTTAGCAACGAAAATCTTGCCCTCAGATCTGTGATAGAAGGTGTACCCAATAGTCTCTTTTGGGTATCCTATGAAGACACATTTCTCCGATTTAGGTTCGAGCTTATCTGGTTGAAGTTTCTTCACATAAGCATTGCAGCCCCAAACTTTAAGATACGACAACTTTGGTTTCTTGCTAAACCATAGTTCATAAGGTGTTGTTTCAACGGATTTTGATGGTGCCCTATTTAACGTGAATGCGGCCGTCTCTAAAGCATAACCCCAAAATGATAGCGGTAAATCAGTAAGAGACATCATAGATCGCACCATATCTAGTAAAGTACGATTCGACGCTCGACACACCATTTCGTTGTGGTGTTCGGGTGGCGTGAGCTGCTAAACTATTCCGCATTGTTTCAAATGCAAACCAAACTCGTAACTCAAATATTCTCCTCCACGATCAGATCGTAGAAATTTTATTTTCTTGTTACGATGATTTTCCACTTCACTCTGAAATTCTTTGAACTTTTCAAATGTTTCAGACTTATGTTTCATCAAGTAGATATACCCATATCTGCTCAAATCATCTGTGAAGGTGAGAAAATAACGATACCCGCCACGTGCCTCAACATTCATTGGACCACAAACATCAGTATGTATTATTTCCAACAAATCCTTTGCACGCTCCATAGTTCCGGAGAACGGCGTTTTAGTCATCTTGCCCATGAGGCACGGTTCGCAAGTACCAAGTGATTCATAATCAAGTGATTCCAAAAGTCCATCAGTATGGAGTTTCTTCATGCGTTTTATACCGATATGACCCAAACGGCAGTGCCACAAATAAGTTGCATTATCATTATCAACTATGTATCTTTTGGTTTCAACACTATGAATATGTGTATTACTACTATCGAGATTCAATAAAAATAGACCACTCTTCAAGGGTGCATGACCATAAAAGATATTATTCATATAAATAGAACAACCATTATTCTCTCGACTTAAATGAATAACCGCCTCGCATCAAACAAGATCCAGATATAATGTTCATGCTTAACGCTGGCACCAAATAACAATTATTTAGGTCTAAAACTTATCCCGATGGTAGATGTAGAGGTAGCGTGCCGACCGCGATCACATCGACTTTGGAACCATTTCCCACGCATCGTCACCTCGTCCTTAGCCAATCTTCGCTTAATCCGTAGTTCCTGTTTGAGTTGCAAATATTAGCAATGAACCAATATCAAATACCGGTACTACTGCGAGTATTAGTAAGGTACACATCAATAACATGTATATCACATATACCTTTGTTCACCTTGCCATCCTTCTTATCCGCCAAATACTTGGGGCAGTTCCGCTCAAAGGTCCATCGCTTGCGGAGAAGCACTCAGTTTCAGGCTTAGGTCCAGACTTGGGTTTCTTCTCTTGAGCAGCAACTTGTTTGCTATTCTTCTTGAAGTTCCCTTCTTCTTCCCTTTGCCCTTTTTCTTGAAACTGGTGGTCTTGTTAACCATCAACACTTGATGCTCCTTTTGATTTCTACCTCCGCGCTTTTAGCATTGCGAAGAGCTCGGGAATAGACTTGTCCATACCTTGCATATTATAGTTCATCACGAAGCTCTTGTAGCTTGGTGGCGTGATTGAAGAATTCTGTCAATGACACTATCATCGGAAGATTAACTACCAGTTGAATCAAGTGATTATTATACCCGCACATTTTGAGTATGTGTTCACTGACAGAACTATTTTCCTCCATCTTGCAGCTATAGAACTTATTGGAGACTTCATATCTCTCAATCTGGGCATTTGCTTGAAATATTAACTTCAACTCCTGGAACATCTCATATGCTCCATGACGTTCAAAACATCGTTGAAGGCCCGGTTCTAAGCCGTAAAGCATGGCACACTGAACTATCGAGTAGTCATCAGCTTTGCTCTGCCAGACGTTCTTAACGTCGTCAGTTGCATCAGCAGCGGGCCTGGCACCCAGCCGTGCTTCCAGGACGTAATTCTTCTGTGCAGCAATGAGGATAATCCTCAGGTTACGGACCCAGTCCGTGTAATTGCTACCGTCATCTCTCAACTTTGCTTTCTCAAGGAACGCATTAAAATTCAACGGAACAACAGCACGAGCCATCTATCTACAGTAAACATAGACTAGCAAAATACTATCAGGTACTAAGTTCATGATAAATTTAAGTTCAATTAATCATATTACTAAAGAACTCCCACTTAGATAGACATCTCTCTAGTTTATCTAAGTGATTACGTGATCCAAATCAACTAAACCATGTCCGATCATCACGTGAGATGGAGTAGTTTCAATGGTGAACATCACTATGTTGATCATATCTACTATATGATTCACGTTCGACCTTTCGGTCTCCGTGTTCCGAGGCCATATCTGTATATGCTAGGCTCGTCAAGTTTGACCTGAGTATTCCGCGTGTGCAACTGTTTTGCACCCGTTGTATTTGAACGTAGAGCCTATCACACCCGATCATCACGTGGTGTCTCAGCACGAAGAACTTTCGCAACGGTGCATACTTAGGGAGAACACTTCTTGATATTTAGTGAGAGATCATCTTATAATGCTACCGTCAATCAAAGCAAAATAAGATGCATAAAGGATAAACATCACATGCAATCAATATAAGTGATATGATATGGCCATCATCATCTTGTGATTGTGATCTCCATCTCCGAAGCACCGTCGTGATCACCATCGTCACCGGCGCGACACCTTGATCTCCATCGTAGCATCGTTGTCGTCTCGCCAACTATTGCTTCTACGACTATCGCTACTGCTTAGTGATAAAGTAAAGCAATTACATGGCGTTTGCATTTCATACAATAAAGCGACAACCATATGGCTCCTGCCAGTTGCCGATAACTTCGGTTACAAAACATGATCATCTCATACAATAAAATATAGCATCACGCCTTGACCATATCACATCACAACATGCCCTGCAAAAACAAGTTAGACGTCCTCTACTTTGTTGTTGCAAGTTTTACGTGGCTGCTACGGGCTGAGCAAGAACCGTTCTTACCTCGCATCAAAACCACAACGATAGTTTGTCAAGTTGGTACTGTTTTAACCTTCGCAAGGACCGGGCGAGCCACACTCGGTTCAACTAAAGTGAGAGAGACAGACACCCGCCGTCACCTTTAAGCAACGAGTGCTCGGCGGTGAAACCAGTCTCGCGTAAGCGTCTGCGTAATGTCGGTCCGGCCGCTTCATCTCACAATACCGCCGAACCAAAGTATGACATGCTGGTAAGCAGTATGACTTATATCGCCCACAACTCACTTGTGTTCTACTCGTGCATATGACATCAACGCATAAAACCTGGCTCTGATACCACTGTTGGGGAACGTAGTAATTTCAAAAATTTCCTACGCACACGCAAGATCATGGTGATGGCATAGCAACGAGAGGGGAGAGTGTATGTCCACGTACCCTCGTGAGACCGTGAAGCGAAGCGTTATAACAACGCTGTTGATGTAGTCGACGCCTTCACGATCCGACCGATCCAAGTACCGAACGCACGACACCTCCGAGTTCAGCACACGCTCAGCTCGATGACGATCCCGGACTCCGATCCAGCAAAGTGTCGGGATGAGTTCCACAAGACGACAGCGTGGTGACGATGATGATGCTTCACCGGCGCAGGGCTTCGCCTAAGCTCATGACGATATGACCGAGGTGGAATATGGTGGAGGGGGCACCGCACACGGCTAAGGAACGATCACGTAGATCAACTTGTGTGTTATGGGGTGCCCCCTGCCCCGTATATAAAGGAGGGAGGGGAGGTGCGGCCGGTCCTCCTAGGGTGCGCTGAGGAGTCCTACTCCCACGGAGTAGGACTCCCCTCTGCCTTGTTGGAGAAGGAAAGGGGAGGGAAAGAGGAAGGGCGCCGCCTCTCTCCTTGTCCTATTCGGACTAGGGGGGGGCGCGCCTTCCCTTCGGACGCCCTCCTCTTCTCCCTTATGGCCCATTAAGGCCCAACATCCCGGGAGGTTCCGTAACCCCGGTGTTCCGGAAAATTCGATTTCATCCGGAACCATTCCGATATCCAAATATAGGCTTCCAATATATCAATCTTTATGTCTCGACCATTTCGAGACTCCTCGTCATGTCCGTGATCACATCCGGACTCGAACAAACTTCGTACATCAAAACTTATAAACTCATAATAAACTGTCATCGTGGCGTTTAAGCGTGCGGACCCTACGGTTCGAGAACTATGTAGACATGACCTAGAACTATTCTCGGTCAATAACCAATAGCGGAACCTGGATGCCCATATTGGTTCCTACATATTCTTCAAGATCTTTATCGGTCAAACCGCATAACGACATACGTTGTTCCCTTTGTCATCGGTATGTTAGTTACCCGAGATTCGATCGTCAGTATCCAATACCTAGTTCAATCTCGTTACCGGTAAGTCTCTTTACTCATTCCGTAATACATCATCTCACAACTAACTTATTAGTTGCAATGCTTGCAAGGCTTATGTGATGTGTATTACCGAGAAGGCCTAGAGATACCTCTCCGACATTCGGAGTGACAAAACCTAATCTCGAAATACGCCAACCCAACATGTACCTTTGGAGACACCTGTAGTACTCCTTTATAATCACCCAGTTACGTTGTGACGTTTGGTAGCACCCAAAGTGTTCCTCCGGTAAACGGGAGTTGCATAATATCATAGTTATAGGAACATGTATAAGTCATGAAGAAAGCAATTGCAATATACTAAACGATCAAGTGCTAGGCTAACGGAATGGGTCATGTCAATCACACCATTCTCCTAATGATGTGATCCCATTAATCAAATGACAACACATGTCTATGGTTAGGAAACATAACCATCTTTGATTAATGAGCTAGTCAAGTAGAGGCATACTAGTGACTATATGTTTGTCTATGTATTCACACATGTATTATGTTTCCGGTTAATACAATTCTAGCATGAATAATAAACATTTATCATGATATAAGGAAATAAATAATAACTTTATTATTGCCTCTAGGGCATATTTCCTTCAATTGGTATGTTACTTGCCCGAGATTCGATCGTCGGTATCCCCATACCTCGTTCAATCTTGTTACCGGCAAGTCTCTTTACTCATTCTGTAACGCATGATCCCGTGGCTAACTCCGTAGTCACGTTGAGCTCATTATGATGATGCATTACCGAGTGGGCCCAGAGATACCTCTCCATCATATGGAGTGACAAATCCCAGTCTCGATTCGTGCCAACCCAACAGACACTTTCGGAGATACCTGTAGTGCACCTTTATAGTCACCCAGTTACATTGTGACGTTTGATACACCCAAAGAACTCCCGCGATATCCGGGATTTGCACAATCTCATGGTCTAAGGAAATGATACTTGACATTAGAAAAGCTCTAGCAAACGAACTACACGATCTTGTGCTATGCTTAGGATTGGGTCTTGTCCATCACATCATTCTCCTAATGATGTGATCCCGTTATCAATGACATCCAATGTCCATGGTCAGGAAACCATAACCATCTATTGATCAACGAGCTAGTCAACTAGAGGCTTACTAGGGACATGTTGTGGTCTGTGTATTCACACATGTATTACGGTTTCCAGTTAATACAATTATAGCATGAACAATAGACAATTATCATGAACAAGGAAATACAATAATAACCATTTTATTATTGCCTCTAGGGCATATTTCCAACAGTCTCCCACTTGCACTAGAGTCAATAATCTAGGTCACATCACTATGTGATTGTAATGAATCCAACACCTATATCTCGCTTGTGAGAGAGGTTATTAGTCAACGGGTCTGAACCTTTCAGATCCGTGTGTGCTTTACAAATCTCTATGTCATCTTGTAGATGCAGCTACCACGCGCTACTTGGAGCTATTCCCAATAACTGCTCTACTATATGAATCCGGTTTACTACTCAGAGTCATCCAGATTAGTGTCAAAGTTTGCATCGACGTAAAACTTTACGAAGAACTCTTTTACCACCTCCATAATCGAGAAAATTCCTTAGTCCACTAGTTACTATGGATAAGTTCGACTGCTGTCATGTGATCCATTCCTGGATCACTCTTGTACCCCTTGACTGACTCATGGCAAGGCACACTGCAGGTGCGGTACACAGCATAGCATACTGTAGAGCCTACGTCTAAAGCATAGGGGACGACCTTCGTCCTTTCTCTCTCTTCTGCCGTGGTCAGGTCTTGAGTCTTACTCAATACTCACACCTTGTAACACAGCCAAGAATTCCTTCTTTGCTGATCTATTTTGAACTCCTTCAAAATCTTGTCACGGTATGTATTCATTTGAAAGTACTATTAAGCGTTTTTGATCTATCCTTATAGATCTTGATGCTCAATGTTCAAGTAGCTTAATCCAGGTTTTCCATTGAAAAACACTTTTCAAATAACCCTGTATGCTTTCCAGAAATTCTACATCATTTCTGATCAACAATATATACTCATAAAAAATTCTATAGTGCTCCTACTCACTTCCGTGGAAATACAAGTTTCTCATAAACTTTGTATCAACCCAAATTTTTTTGATCATCTCATCAAAGCGTACATTCCAACTCCGAGATGCTTACTCCAGTCCTTAGAAGGATTGCTGGAGCTTTGCATACTTGTTAGCATCTTTCAGGATTGACAAAACCTTCTGGTTGTATACAACCTTTCCTCAAGAAAATCGTCAGGGAAACAATGTTTTGACATCCTATCTGCAAGATTTCATAAATAATGCAGTAACTGCTAATATAATTCCAACAGACTCTTAGCATCGCTACGAGTGAGAAAGTCTCATCGTAGTCAACTCCTTGTACTTGTCAGAAAACATCTTAACGGCAAGTAGAGCTTTCTTAATGGTGACACTTACCATCATTGTCCGTCTTCCTTTTAAAATCCATCTGCACCCAACAGCCTTACAACCATCAAGTAGTTCTTCCAGAGTCTATACTTTGTTTTTATACATGGATCCTCTCTCGGATTTTATGGCCTCGAGCCATTCGTCAGAATCTGGGCCCACCATCGCTTCTCCATAGCTCGTAGGTTCATTGTTATCTAGCAACATGACTTCCAAGACAGGATTACGTACCACTCTGAAGCAGTACGCATCCTTGTTGACCTACGAGGTTTGGTAGTGACGTGATCCGAAGTTTCATGATCACTATCATAAGCTTCCACTTCAATTGGTGTAGGTGCCACAGGAACAACTTCCTGTGCCCTGCTACACACTAGTTGAAGTGACGGTTCAATAACCTCATCAAGTCTCCACCATCCTCCCACTCAATTCTTTCGAGAGAACTTTTCCTCGAGAAAGGACCCGTTTCTAGAAACAATCACTTTTGCTTCGGATCTGAAATATGAGGTATACCCAACTGTTTTGGGTATTCTATGAAGATGCATTTATCCGCTTTGGGTTCAAGCTTATCAGCCTGAAACTTTTTCGCATAAGCGTCACAACCCCAAACTTTTAAGAAACGACAGCTTAGGTTTCTCTAAACCATAGTTCATACGGTGTCGTCTCAACGGAATTGTGTGGTGCCCTATTTAAAGTGAATGCGGTTGTCTCTAATGCCTAACACATAAACGATAGTGGTAATTCGATAAGAGACATCATGGTATGCACCATATCCAATAGGGTGCAGTTATGATGTTCGGACACACCATCACACTATGGTGTTCCAGGCGGTATTAGTTGTGAAACAATTTCCACAATGTCTTAATTGTGTGCCAAACTCGTAACTCAGATATTCATCTCTATGATCATATCATAGACATTTTGTCCTCTTGTCACGACGATCTTCAACTTCACTCTGAAATTACTTAAACCTTTCAATAATTCAGACTTGTGTTTCATCAAGTAAATATACTTAGCATCTACTCAAATCATTTGTGAAGTAAGAACATAACGATATCCATCAAGGCCTCAAAGACTCATTGGACTGCACACATCAAAATGTATTACTTCCAACGAGTTGTTTTCTTGTTCCATCTTACTGAAAAGGAGGCCTTTCAGGCATCTTGCCCATGTGGTATGATTTGCATGTCTCAAGTGATTCAAAATCAAGTGAGTCCAAATGATCCATCTGTTGGAAATATGCCCTAGAGACAATAATAAAAGCATTATTATTATATCTCCTTGTTCATGATAATTGTCTTTTATTCATGCTATAACTGTATTATCCGGAAATCGTAATACACGTGTGAATACATAGACTACAATACGTCCCTAGTAAGCCTCTAGTTGACTAGCTCGTTGGTCAACAGATAGTCATGGTTCCCTGACTATGGACATCAGATGTCATTGACAACGGGATCACGTCATTAGGAGAATGACGTGATGGACAAGACCCAATCCTAAGCATAGCACAAGATCGTGTAGTTCGTTTTGCTAGAGCTTTCTCAATGTCAAGTATCTATTTCTTAGACCATGAGATCGTGTAACTCCGGATACCGTAGGAGTGCTTTGGTGTACCAAACGTCACAACGTAATCGGGTGACTATAAAGGTGCATTACAGGTATCTCCGAAAGTGTCTGCATTGGGTTGACACGGATCGAGACGGGATTTGTCACTCCGTATGACGGAGAGGTATCACTGGGCCCACTCGGTAGTGCATCATCATAATGAGCTCAAAGTGACCAAGTGTCTGGTCACGGGATCATGCATTACGGTGCGAGTAAAGTGACTTGCGCCGTAACGAGACTGAACGAGGTATTGGGATACCGACGATCGAGTCTCGCAAGTAACATAACGTCGACAAAGGGAATAGTATACGGGTTGCTTGAATCCTCGACATCGTGGTTCATCCGATGACATCATCGAGGATCATGTAGAGCCAACATGGGTATCCAGATCCGCTGTTGGTTATTGACTGAGAGCGTCTCGGTCATGTTCGCATGTCTCCCGAACCCGTAGGGTCTACACACTTAAGGTTCGGTGGCGCTAGGGTTATTAGGAAGACTTGTATGTGATTACCGAATGTTGTTCGAGTCCGGATGAGATCCCGGACGTCACGAGGAGTTCGGAAGGGTCCGGAGGTAAAGATTTATATATGGGAAGTTGTCAAGCGGACACCGGAAAAGTTTCGGGCATATCAAGATTGTACGGGGTCATCGGAAGGGTTCCGGAGGTCCACGGGAGGGGCCACCCCCGGGGCCACTTGGGCTGCGTGGGGAGGAGCCAGCCCTGGTGGGCTGGGTGCACCTCCCTTGGGCCCTTGCGCCTAGGGTTGAGGGGGAACCCTAGAGGCGCCTCACTTGGGGGCAAGCCCCCCCCTGGTCGCCGCCCCCTCTAGATGCATCTAGAGGGCCGCCCCTCTCCCTTCCCCCTATAAATAGAGGGGTGAGGGGAGGGCAGCCGCACCACAAGCCAAGGCACAGCCCTCCCTTCCCCAACACCTCTCCTCCTCCGTTGTGTGCTCGGCGAAGCCCTGTCAGAGTACTGCTTCTCCACCATCATCACGCCGTCGTGCTGCCGGTGGAGCTATCTTCCTCAACCTCTCCTTCCTCCTTGCTGGATCAAGACGGAGGAGACGTCACCCGTACCGTACGTGTGTTGAACGCGGAGGTGCTGTCCGTTCAGCACTTGGTCATCGGTGATCTGAATCACGTCGAGTACGACTCCATCATCACCGCTCCCTCGAACGCTTTCGTACGCGATCTACAAGTGGTATGTAGATGCAAACTCACTCCCTTGACTCGTTGCTTAGATGAACTCATAGATGGATCTTGGTGAAACTGTAGGCAAAATTTTAATTTTCTGCAACGTTCCCCAACACCATCTGTATGGAGTTTCTTCATGCATATCTACCAATAGACATGGTTCACGTGTCTCAATCTTTTAAAAAATGAGTGAGTCCAAAGATCCATCACCATGGAGCTTCTTCATGCGTTTTATACCAATATGACTCAAATGGCAGTGCCACAAGTATGTGGTACTATCATTACTATCTTATATCTTTTGGCATGAAAATGTGTATCACTACGATTGAGATTCAATAAACCATTCATTTTAGGTGCAAGACCATTGAAGGTATTATTCAAATAAACAGAGTAACCATTATTCTCCTTAAATGAATAACCGTATTGCGATAAACATAATCCAATCATGTCGATGCTCAATGCAAGCACCAAATAACAATTATTTAGGTTTAACACCAATCCCGATGGTAGAGGGAGCGTGCGATGTTTGATCACATCAACCTTGGAAACACTTCCAACACATATCATCATCTCACCTTTAGCTAGTCTCCGCGGCCTTTTATTTCGAGTTACTAACACTTAGCAATCGAACTGGTATTTATTACCCCGGTGCTACTAGGAGTACTATAAGTCTGCTAGACAATGCTTAGAAGAGTTTGATAATTTTATTGTCAAACAAGAAAACTTCAATGCTTATTTTGGTAGACAATTGAAATACAATTCCGATACGCTTAAACACTTGGGTGATTATATGGCTAATGTTAGAGGTGAACTTAAACTCATTACTAAACATGCTTCCATGGTTACCACTCAAGTAGAACAAGTGCTTAAGGCTCAAAATGATTTGCTCAATGAAATGAATAGTAAGAAAAATGATTATGCTGTTAGAGTGGCTACTAGAACTGGTAGAGTGACTCAGGAACCTTTGTATCCTGAAGGCCACCCTAAGAGAATTGAGCAAGATTCTCATAGAAATAATATTGATGCACCTAGTTCTTCCAAAAAGAAGAAAAAGAAAAAATGATATGACTTTGCATGCTTCTAGTGAACCTATTGCTGAACCACCTGAGAATCCAAATGATATATCTATCTCTGATGCTGAAACACAATCTGGTAATGAACATGAACCTAGTGAAAATGCTAATGATGATGTTCATGATGATGCTCAACCTAGTAATGATAATGATATAGAAATTGAACCTGCTGTTGATCTTGATAACCCAAAATCAAAGAATCAATGTTATGGTAAGAGAGACTTTGTTGCTAGGAAACACGGTAAAGAAAGGGAACCTTGGGTTCAGAAACCCACGCCTTTTCCTCCCAAACCATCCAAGAAAAAGGATGATGAGGATTTTGAGCGCTTTGCTGAAATGATTAGACCTATCTTTTTGCGTATGCGATTGACTGATATGCTCAAAATAAATCCTTATGCTAAGTATATGAAAGATATCGTCACAAATAAAAGAAAGATACCAGAAGCTGAAATTTCCACCATGCTTGCTAATTATACTTTTAAGGGTGGAATACCAAAGAAACTAGGAGATCCAGGAGTACCCACTATACCATGCTCCATTAAAAGAAACTATGTAAAAACTGCTTTATGTGATCTTGGAGCCGGTGTTAGTGTTATGCCTCTCTCTTTATATCGTAGACTTGACTTGAATAAGTTGACACCTACTAAAATATCTTTGCAAATGGCTGATAAATCAACTGCTATACCTGTCGGTATTTGTGAGGATGTGCCTATTGTAGTTGCAAACGTTACTATTTTAACGGACTTTGTTATTCTTGATATTCCCGAGGACGATAGCATGTCTGTTATTCTTGGAAGACCTTTTTTGAATACTGCAGGTGCTGTTAATGATTGCAACAAAGGCAATGTCACTTTTCATGTTAATGGTAATGAGCATATGGTACACTTTCTGAGGAAACAACCTCAAGTTCATAGTATCAACTCTATTGGAAAACTTCCATCGATTATATTTGGAGGTTTTGAATTTCCTCTTCCAACTGTCAAGAAGAAATATGACATCCTTATTATTGGGGATGTGCATATCCCCGTTGAGGTAACATAGGGTTATTCGAAATTTCTCTGGTTTCATGTTATTCGGAATGAGTTTATTAACAAGACCTGATCAACCTTGTTAGTGGATTCCTTTTGATGAGCATGAGATGGATGAAACTAGAAGGCACAACCTTCTGTACCCTCCTTCTACTTTCTGTTAATTAGTTGAAATAAAGTAAAAATAGTACTATTCTGTCTGTTTTCTGACTTATCTGTGCAATATAAAAATACCCCGAAAATAAAAGTTCTCCAAATGCTTTGAAAATGGAATATGATTTTTTCTAGAATATTTGAGGATTTCTGGAACTGAGAACACAGCAGGGGGGTCAACCCCCTGGCCACGAGGGTGGAGGGCGCGCCCCCTACCTCGTGGGCCCACGGTGGCCCTCCTCCACTTATTCCTGCACCCATACACTCCTTCTTCCTCCCACAAACACCAATATCCAGCTCAAGCACGAGTTCTAACTCATTTTGCTGCGATTTTCGATCTCCTTGCTCAAAGCACCTCTCACAAAACTGCTTGGGGAGATTGTTCCTTGGCATGTGACTCCTCCATTGGTCCAATTAGTTTTTGCTCTAGTGCTTTATTCCTTGCAAATTTGTGCTGTCTAGGTGACCATGTTCTTGAGCTTGCATGGCAAATTTATATGGTTCCAAGTAGTTCTAATGCATGATATAGTCTCTAGGCACTTGTAGGAGTAGTTGCTATCAATTTTGTCGAGCTTGGTTCACTTTTGTTTGAAGTTAATAAAAATTTCAGAATATTTTAGAAAATAATGAAGATATTTTTGAGGGGCTCATCGAGCCGAAGCTCGAAGGAAAAGCAAAATGAAGAAGCACAGAGCCCCAAATATAATTTGCCTCGCACCGCGGAGGTCCAGCCATGTGAATGGCCTTCCAATGATTTCTTGAGAAAAGCCAGGATTTATGATGATTTCTATTCATTGGATGAGAATGCTGGCCTCACCGACTTCCTCCGCGACCAACGTCATCAGTATGTCTTACTCACTAATACTTTTGTGCAAAACTTCTACTATTTTCCTAAGGAATCACCTCCCTCAGTAGAGTTTCATTTATATGATGTTGTTAAGAAGATGCCATTAGATGAATTTTGCAAGATGTGCAAAGTACCCTTCGAGGGTACCTTAGATGAACCACATCGTAAAGATGTGGGCGGGTTTATTGACACCATTACTGTGGGGGAAACCAGGAAGGTTTCCGATGCAAGAATCACTAGCATACATTTTCCTATTTTACGCTACTTTTCTATATTTGCTAGTCGTTGCTTAATTGGTCGTGGAAACTGTGGAAACCTTGGTGTTCCTGATACTTTCATTTTGTTCCATGGTTTATTCCGCGATAACACTGTTAGTATGGGTGGTATCATTGCTAAACGGTTAAGTCTGAACCGTACTAAGGGCCCCATGTTTGGAGGTATTTATGCTTCACGTCTAGCTGCACATTTTAACATACCTATTAGGCTCTATGAGAAAGAAGAAAAATTGCTGCCCAATGCTTATTTAGATTATAAGAGTATGCTAGCGCATGATTTTATTGTTAAGAATAGGGAAGGGGAGCTTAAATACAAATTGTTCTTTCATAAACATCACCCTGAGACTATTACCTTGTCTGCTCCTTCCTTGTTTAATTTATCTGAAGGTCCGTATCTCGTTCCGTGGGCGGCCATTCAATCTTACCGGAACCCTACACCAGCCCCGGAGCCGGAACCACAATTTGAGCCTCCACGACAGTCTGATTACTTTTGGGATCCGAAGATGACTGCCAGCCAGTGGCATTCAGAGTCTTCTTCATCTCAGTACGACCCCAGCTACACCTACGGGTATCCGCCAGGCCATCTGTGGCAATAAACCAACTTAGGCCAAAAGCCTAAGCTTGGGGGAGTACGTATTTTCCACCGACATTACATTTATGTTCACACACTCATTGCTAAATGTCGGTGCTCATACTTTTCACTGTACTATCCATGCTAGTTTATTTTCTTGCTTTCTTCTTGTGTGTTTAATAAACCTTAAGAAAAACCAAAAATATTAGTAGTAGCTTCTAGCTAGTTTATTTTTCTTGCCGCAGTAGTAATAATTAAAAAGAAAACCCAAAAATATTTCCCGTTCTTCTTTTGTTTGTTGGGAGCTTTCCCGTGTAAATAGTTCTATTTCTTTTCTTTTCTTTGGGGGTCGATAGGAGAAGACCATAATTAAATTGTTGAAATGACTCTTATATGCATTGTTGTTGATTTAACCAAGAGCCATATTACCTTGTCTTCTCCTGTTTATTGAATGCTCGCAGATTCCAGCTTAGTCCAATGCACGTGCACTCTTATTATTATTCACATCGTTCGGTCGTGCAAGTGAAAGGCAATTATGATGATATATGATGGACTGACTGAGATGAGAAAAGCTGGTATGAACTCGACCTCTCTTGTTTTTGTAAATATGATGAGTTCATCGTTCCTGATTCAGCCTATTATGAATAAACATGTTTTTAATGACAATTAAAGATCATAGTTGCTCGTGCCATGCTTGATTAGCTATGAGTTATAATGGTTTACCTTGCGTGCCAACATGCTATTAAAATGGTTGTGATGTGGTATGAACGGGTGGTATCCTCCTTTGAATGATTTAAGTGACTCGACTTGGCACATGCTCATACATGTAGTTGAAACAAATCAACATAGCCTTCACGATATTTATGTTCATGGTGGATTATATCCTACTCATGCTTGCATCCAATGTTTATTAATTTTAATGCATGTTCATGACTGTTGTCGCTCTCTAGTTGGTCGCTTCCCAGTCTTTTGGTAGCCTTCACTTGTACTAAGCGGGAATACTGCCTGTGCATCCAATCCCTTAAACCCAAAAGTTATTCCATATGAGTCCACTACACCTTCCTATATGCGGTATTTACCTGCCGTTCCAAGTAAATTTGTATGTGTCAAACTCTAAACCTTCAAATAAACATTCGGTTTCGTATGCTCGATTAGCTCATGTATCAACTAGGGCTGCCCTTATCTTCCATGTTAGGCGGGTTATTCTCAAGAGGAGTGGACTCCGCTCCTCACACACGAGAAAATGGCTTGTCACCGGGATGCCCAGTCCCATGCTTTATGCAAACTAAATCAAAATAATTGCAAACAAAACTCCCCCTGGGACTGTTGCTAGTTGGAGACACTCGTTGTTTCGAGCAAGTCATGGATTGATGCTTGTTGGTGGAGGGGGAGTATAAACTTTACCATTCTGTTTGGGAACCGCCTATAATGTGTGTAGCATGGAAGATATCACCATCTCTCAGTTGTTATGTTGACAATGAAAGTATGCCGCTCAAAATATTATTTATCTCTATTTCAAAACCGAGCTCTGGCACCTCTACAAATCCCTGCTTCCCTCTGCGAAGGGCCTATCTATTTACTTTTATGTTGAGTCATCACCCACTTATTAAAAAGCACTAACTGGAGAGCGCAGCTGTCATTTGCATTCATTACTATTAATTTATATTGGGTATGACTATGATTGGATCTCTTTTACCATGAATTACAATGTCTAGTCAGTCCTTGATCTTTAAAGGTGCTCTGCATTTATGTTTTGCGGTCTCAGAAAGGGCTAGCGAGATACCATCTTGTTATATTATATCATGATTTTTTTGAGAAAGTGTTGTCATCCAAGATTTATTATTATGACTCGCCAGTTGATTATGCTATTGATATGAGTAAACATGAGACCTAAGAGTTATTGCAAATGTGGTTAGTCATAATCTCTGCTGAAAACTTGAATGTTGGCTTTACATATTTACATCAACAAGAGCAAACAGAGTTTGTAAAAGTTTTTCTTTATCACTTTCAGTTTATCAACTAAATTGCTTGAGGACAAGCATAGGTTTAAGCTTGCGGGAGTGGATACGTCTCCGCCGTATCTACTTTTCCAAACACTTTTGCCCTTATTTTGGACTCTAACTTGCATGATTTAAATGGAACTAACCTGGACTGACGCTGTTTTCAGCAGACTTTCCATGGTGTTATTTATATGCAGAAACAAAAGTTCTCGGAATGACCTGAAACTCCACGGAACATCTATTTGGAAATAATAAAAAATCCTTGCAAAAGATGAAGACCAGGGGGCACACACCCTGTCCACGAGGGTGGGGGCGCACCCTCCCCCCTAGGGCGCGCCCCCTACCTCGTGGGCCCTCTGGAGCTTCTCCGACGCCAACTCCAACTCTATATATTTGCTTTCGGAGAGAAAAAAATAGGGGAGAAGAATTCATCGCGTTTTACGATACAGAGCCGCCGCCAAGCCCTAAAACCTCTCGGGAGGGCTGATCTGGAGTCCGTTCGGGGCTCCGGAGAGGGGTATTCGTCGCCATCGTCATCATCAACCATCCTCCATCACCAATTTCATGATGCTCACCGCCGTGCGTGAGTAATTTCATCGTAGGCTTGCTGTACGGTGATGGGTTGGATGAGATCTATCATATAATCGAGTTAGTTTTGTTAGGGTTTGATCCCTAGTATCCACTATGTTCTGAGATTGATGTTGCTATGACTTTGCTATGTTTAATGCTTGTCACTAGGGCCCGAGTGCCATGATTTCAGATCTGAACCTATTATGTTTTCATGAATATATGTGTGTTCTTGATCCTATCTTGCAAGTCTATAGTCACCTACTATGTGTTATGATCCGGCAACCCGAAGTGACAATAATCGGGACCACTCCCGGTGATGACCATAGTTTGAGGAGTTCATGTATTCACTATGTGCTAATGCTTTGTTCCGGTACTCTATTAAAAGGAGGCCTTAATATCCCTTAGTTTCCACTAGGACCCCGCTGCCACGGGAGGGTAGGACAAAAGATGTCATGCAAGTTCTTTTCCATAAGCATGTATGACTATATTCGGAATACATGCCTACATTACATTGATGAATTGGAGCTAGTTCCGTGTCACCCTATGTTATGATTGTTACATGATGAACCGCATCCGGCATAATTCTCCATCACCGATCCAATGCCTACGAGATTTTCACATATTGTTCTTCGCTTATTTACTTTTCTGTTGCTACTGTTACAATCACTACAAAACACCAAAAATATTACTTTTGCTTCCGTTACTTTTGTTACCGTTACCACTACTATCATTTTACTTTGCTACTAAACACTTTGCTGCAGATATTAAGTTATCCAGGTGTGGTTGAATTGACAACTCAACTGCTAATACTTGAGAATATTCTTTGGCTCCCCTTGTGTCGAATCAATAAATTTGGGTTGAATACTCTACCCTCAAAAATTGTTGCGATCCCCTATACTTGTGGGTTATCACATGTTGATTTGGGGAGGGAGAGGAGCAACGTGTGGTAGGAGGGAAGCACACCGCACGGCTCGTGGAGGAGGAGGGATTCAGGGAGAGATGCGAAGATCGGGGGCTGGTTAGGGTTCCCTACGCCGCCACGTGATCCAGCGCGGCGGGAGGGGCTGGCCCGGAGGAGCGACGACCCGGTGCGTCCATCGGCTGGGGGCCTGGCCAGCACCAATGGCTTCCTCCATCGTCGCCGCTGTCCAGGGGACGCAGCCACGGCGAGGCGGACGAGCCTGGCAGCGCGATTCGATTCGGCGGGCGGCTGCATCTGAGGGAAACGAGAGCTGGTTAGGGAGGATAGGGCGTATCGACTAGGGGTAGTCTGGAGGCCACGATCTTTTTCGCTGGTTTAATTTCATAGGTTTAATTTCGTCCATTTTTCTGGCGTGCGAGAGAACTATGTGGACGTGGTTTTGATTGTTTTTTTGGATCTGGGAGGTAGGAGGGAGGAAAAAAAACCATGATAGGTGGGACGAAAATTAATCGTCAAAGACTACCAAGTGCTCCATTAGAAATAGAGATTGGTAGTGCTTAATACTTCCTTTTCAGGGCAAACAGTGTTGCTTGTCACGTGAACTGACGGTGCAAACCATATCGTACGTACAAACTATCCATGCAAAACTGTCACGCATGCATGCATCTTATACACAAGTGTCAGCATGGCACACCTCTTTAGTTATACTCAATTCACATGCATGTCTCTTTCTTTTTATTATATGATGACGTGCACACTATATTTGTGTGCACATCACATGTGTATTTTGTGTACTGGTCTATTCGCCTAAACGCAAAGTTGTTAAAACAGAAATTTTGGGCTGAAGCGGCACTCATAAAGTTGTTATATGCCTTTGCATCACCATATTTTAAACAACCTCGTAACCTCTATATTTCGAGAATGTGAAACGTTCGGTATGAAGGTCGCTCAAAATCCCAACCGTCAGTGCAGGAGGGAACTTTCAGCTTCCTCCTCCTTGCGCCGAATTTTCAAGTTGTGCGGTCTACGATGCATCACAGGTGAGCAACCACTTTGCCATTAATCCATCAGATTTCCGTGGCGGCCCGTCGGATGGACACCACGCGACATCATCTCCTGCCTTGCATGTGAGCAGGCCGGAAGGCGACTTAGCGCGGCAAAGTTTCTCACTGAAAAGCGTGCCCCTTGATGGCGCCCGTAGTGGCCTATAGAAGGCTGCCACCCCTCCCTTCTCTACCCTACTCGAACCCACCCGCCGGTCCCTCCCAATCCCGTCTCTTCCCCACTCCAAGCCACCTTGACGCCTTGGTGTACCAGTACGAGCTGCCCCTCACCTTCAGCTTTGGGAATGATGAATCCCAGCGGGTGAACTGTATCTCATGTTGCCGCATTTGGACCTATACGATATAGTATTGGACCTCCTCATGGCGACGGAAGAGGACCCCGTAACGCCCTTCTCCATCCTCACGCCTGTGGCAGAGGATCCGGTTGTCGAGGAAGAATTCTAGGCCATACAGGCCCTTGTTGAAGCATTCCCCAACGCCCCTGACAAAGCGCCCATGCTTTCACCGCAATCATCGTGGCTGCAAGTAGTTTAGTTTATTAATTTAGTTTTGTGAACATAAAATGACTTACCAATTTTTCTCCTCCTATGTAAGAAGTTTGTAATGGAGTATTAGCTTAAATTAATGTTTTAAATCCATTCAATTGAGGGTTTTACTATTGAGTTGATGCAACAAGAAAGCAAAAAAAGATAGAGGCGTCCATTTTTGTGACTGCATTTGCACACAAGCCCAGTAGCCTCCTTATCCATATGAAGCACACTCCATATATGATGGATGGCGATCACAACTATGTCGACTCCGCTAGAGTCGCTATAAGAAGTCAAGCTTGTTGCGTATATGTAAGTTTTTAGCGTGTGGTGTACAACATTAATTTACGGTTCACGTTCAAACTATGATTTGTTTTGTTTTGTGTTTGTTTGGTTTTTCTTCTTTTGCGTTCAAATTTGTAAAGACGTGACATTGTGTTATTAGTTTTTGACTTTGTGTTGTTCAATACTAAGTAAATATACCAAACTTATAGGAAATAACTTACAATGTGAAGTTACACAAATCCTCTTTGTAAAAGTCCATAGGTGTGACATTACTAATACTTTTCCTAAACACTGCATATATTAACTAGTACAAAAGATTACAATCGGTTGTTACAAATTTTGTCATGCATGACCGGACATCCCCATGTAACAACCCAGTACCCCTATGATTTAAACAAAACCTAGCAATCTCACAGGCCACCTTGTTATTCTCTCGGTTGATCTTCTCTATAGTGCATTTAGGACTTGGAGCAAGAACTCCTAACGCTTCGTTCTTCAGGTCAACGAGAGCCAGTCCATCTCGGACATTAGTAGACAAGTTATTTTTATGAACCAGCAGGGAGTCTTCAGAACAGAAAACTTATGCAAAGTAACTGGAATGTACAATCCTACAATACAAAGCCTGGTTCTCTGCTTCCTCTATAGATGTGCAGCATGGCAGGAAGTCCCAAAATGGGAGGAGCACCACTCCATCATGATCTCTTATTACCACGCCAACGGTAGTGAAATTCTAAATTTGACCAAACACATAGAAAAAATATCATCCACCATACCAAATCATTTGCCATATATTTTCAAAATATAAATTGGATATCATATATATGATACCTTTATCTATACAGTTTGTTAAACTTAAAGAAAACTTTAAATTCCCCCTCTGGTTTTAATACAATGTCACTATTAAAAATAAAATTTCCATCTGTACAATGCCATTATCTCTTCCTGAGAAGAATTGATTAGATTTTCGCCTTGTACGATGATGTTTATTGATGCAAACATTGCATGCAGTCATAGAGAAAGAGGCACTACATACAACATGTTTAATTAGCCCGAAATTAAAATATGTCGAAGAAATTAAACGTGCGGAGGCACCACTATCTCTTCCTGGTTTGGCTTGGGAGTGGACGGTGAGTGCGAGGAGAAATGAACAAGATACATGCCGGAGATGGAAGCGTTCGCGACGGCCTCTTGCTTTTCTGAACGAAAAAATTCGATAACGTGGCTGGTCTTACTTGCTCCAAGATTCGTGTTGGATCAAACGGTCCATGGTATGTTCGATCCCAACAGCTAAAAATCTGATGTAAGATTTTCGGCCAGGAGGGCGGCGCAGGCGGCGAGGAGGAAGGCGCAGAGCTTGGCCATGGACTTGGCTCGATTGCTAGCTAATTACGTAGATGAGAGGAACTTTCGGCTTGGTGAAGAGGGGGTGCCTGGGATGTGATGGTAGGAGGTTAAGTCCTAATGAAGGCGCGTGAACGATGGGTCTATCTGTCATGTCTCTATCTGTCCGTTTTTATATATTCTCTTTCTATGTTGCTGCCCTGTAATCTTAGTTGGTCGATGGCTTTGTTACGTTCGAGCTCTTCTCAGACTCGGTTGACATCTTTTCTCTAAGAAAACCATTCACACAACTTTGTGTGGATTGGGACAAAGTAAAGCAGGCTGGGTCACCGTCCGTCAAAAAAAAAAAAAAAGCAGGCCAAGTCATCGGAAACCCATGGATGCATTTATTTATTATATTTACTAGCACATATGCCCGTGCGTTGCAACGGGAGAAAAAAGTATGCCGCACCCTGCTCCTAAAAAACACAACACAATTAAATTGACATCAAACTTAATTATTATTTTTACAAAGAACAAGCCAAATTTGTCATGTCTTTATTCTCGCAAAAAATGTTAGGCTGTGTGTAGAATCTCTTTTGCAGAATAACCCAAATAGGCACAAAGTATGATGGCAGCTAAATCCATCAATTGATTCAGTTGCATATCTCTGAGCCCTTTGTTCACAGTGTGCCATTGTTCTTAGATAGGTTAGCCATGTTCATTCATGAACTAAACCATCATAAAGCAAAGAAGCAAAATACAAGATAACGACAATCTCCATTTATCAAAGAACAAGAAATGGCACTAAACTAAAACTATAAAAGAAAGTCATGATACTATGAATATAACATACCAAAAAAATGTGTTTCAACCATTAGTATCAGATGGGTATGCAAATCCGGATAGATTATCAAGTAACGACAATTCCTCATCCATTGACATATGTGTTGTCATCTGCTGACTTTGCCTACCAAAATATTAGACCCGTCAATTTTAGGCTAGGAGCAGTGAACATGTTCATTAGCGGAAACAGACAAAAGAATTGACTGCCTGATGTCTCCTGTTTCAAAGAAAGTTAGAAACCCATGGAAAGTGTTGGGTGATATACCATATTGTGCATGTACAACTTCAAATCAAGATAAAATATGTCTCTAAAAAAAGGAAAATAAATGTAGGAATGATAACTGAAATTTACAAACATTGTAGTCGATCCCCATAACATACCTGTGCCCCATGGTCTGCCTCAAAATTAGGTAATTTGGTCTGCACATCTCATCTCTCAAGGGCTCGTTTGATGTTTTCAAGCTTCTCTTGTGAACGAGCTCCCTGATATAAGATTCTTTGTTGGATTATTAATCAATGCATGATCATGTTCAGGTATAGTATATATCATATATGGCTGGATTTAGTCAGCTAGAAGGACTTTGTATAGATATGTTCCGGTGAGTCTCTTAGGATCCAGCATGTCTTGACTTGCATGGCTAATCCTGAACTGAAGGAGGATTCAAAAATTAGAGACGGACAAAAAACCACACATGTCCCGAGTCCCGACTTGCAGGGAAGCTTCTAGACTTGATGACCAGTGAAACTCACCACACTTGCGTCGCCGTCCACGCCGACGTGACCAACTCCTTCAGCAGCCACGGATCATCTCTCATCTACCTTATTCTGTCTCCAGCCGCATCTCCCTCCCCTTCGACCACGTTGTCGAGCCTCTTCTTCTTTCCAAAGCGGCCAGGACGACCTAGTGGGGCGTAGTCTCCACGAGCCTGCTACCTTGACAACTTCAGTGGCCAGCTGCTGCTCAGTTTCCCACGACACGCGAGGGTTACTGCAGGACTGCAGGCGCCGCTGCTATGGAGGGTGGAGAGAAGGAGGCGCCATCCCCATGGCCCCCCTTTGCGGTCGGCGCTGCCATTGGCCCATTCGCCAACATGTGGCGGCATGTATCATCGACCAGCCTCAAGGTCAAACCCCTGCTTCTCCTTCGATTGCTTTCGAGGCGGTAGTAGCCATTGGCCCAGTCGAACTTGAGCGAGACGGCCTTCGTTGGCGAGCACCTTGATGTACCGGTGGAGCGAGGCATAGACAAGCACGATGGCATCGCAGAAGTGGCCCGGCGCCTCCTTGATGCGGTAAGCCGAGAACACTGCATTGCCCTTCCTTCCTCGCCGGCCTCGCTCTTCCGATTGGTCGGATGTGGGGGACCTGACTTGCGAACGATTATGTGAAGCACTCAAGATCATCATCATCGAATCTATGGTCTAACTTAATCGTGGAACGTCCAGGGGACAACAACTATATGAGGGGGAGAAGGTTCCCGATGACAATAGTCCGAGCAAGAATAGGATCTCGAATCGATTTGTATTTGTATTATGATTCGTGTGGGTGACAGAGGCTTTGCGGGCAACGAAAATATGGTAGACGGATGAAGTAATGGACGGGCAAACTCAGCGGAGGACAGACGAACAGAAGGTACAAAGCTATAGGAGTTTGCTTTTGCTCAACAACATTGGCTAGCTCAGTTGGTTTCTAAAACGCGTGCGCTTTACTCCCAACCAGGTTCGAGTCACAGGAAGAAGCGTATTGTGACGGTGAACCCACAGAGTCAATCTGTGCTTTATTATTACTAGCACAAATGCCCGTGCATTGCAACGGGAGAAAACACTGGTTCCTATGAATCTGCCAGATCAAGGAACCATGTCGTTGGACAACGCTCGTTGATGATAAGAAATTGGTTCATTTCATCAGCATATGGGGTGTGATTTCAAGTAAATTGATTTGTCTGAACAACCACCTCTTGATTGTTAGTTCATTCTTTAGATTATTTGTTCATTCTTGAACTTCAATAAATATGAAGTAATAGCAGCAAGCAAACTAACCTAGAATAATAATTGCAGCAGCAAAAAAACAAACCGAGAGGAGTAATAGTTGCAACAAGCATAATCTGTTCATTTAAAAAATTGTTTAGCTGGCATCACAACGTATTTTTTATCAATAATCTAGTGATATGTAGTATATATCCATAAGCACGTGAGTATTTTTTGCAGAAAATTTGTAAACTTATTTAAAGGTTCGTTTTCAAGTTGTGCATAATTTGGCTCCATGCCGAGAGTCAAAAATCGTTTACATGAAAGATGAACCATGTATAAGTTGCATCCACACTATTTATAGAAACATGTGCCAATAACCTTGCAGTGGAGGCAAAATAAATAAATACAATTCTACTCCCTCCGTCCCGAATTACTTGTCGCAGAAATGGGTGTATCTAGAACTAAAAAATGTCTAGATACATCCATTTGTACGACAAGTAATTCCGAACGGAGGTAGTAGTTCTTTATAGTGTAGCACAACCACAAATAGTGCAGTGTCAAAAACACTCTTATATTATGGAACGGGGGGAGTAGTATTTTTAGACTTTAGTAAAAGTGAATATTCCAGGATAGCAGTTCAATGGTATATTGACACTCATGCGTCCCCAGGCTGTCAAGATGTCATGTGCCATGTATTAAGGATAGAGCAAAATGTACATTAATTCAACCTGTCAGTTCCGCTGATCTCCTCCCATGAAAATTGTACATTGTTGTTCATCTTCCCAAGAATAGCATGCATCTTCCTTCCTTGTATCACGTCTTGCCTTGTTTTCGTATAACATCGTGTCTCTCGTTGACTCCATGACAATCTGCATACATCCATTATCTCATCAGTCACCACCTAGGTGGTAATCATCCAGCAACTAGCTTCTGGGTAGGTGCAAATTCTGCACGTATATTAACGGGTGTGGCTGGATGTAAATAGTCGAGGTGGGACTATTTCATCATGTGTTGAACTCTCCCTCAAGACACTAACTATTGCTAGCTCAATTGGTCTCGGTCTTACAGGCTTTATTGGGAAGGAAGTAAGTTCGATCCCCACGCACTGCCGAAATTGTTTTTGGTCTTTGCCAGCGTAGATGAATTCGGGCGAAAATAATACGGCATGCCTCGAACGACAGAAAAACGGTTCGTTTTTTTCTTCAGCTTTCGTGTATATGTTTTAAATTTAAAGTGAAAGCGTAAACTTATATGAAGAAAGCGTATTGTGACGCTAAACCTACGGAGTCAATCCGTGCTTTATTATTAGGTAAATTCATAAAGAGAAAGCGTATTATGACGGTGAACCCGTGGAGTCAACTCCGTGCTCTATTATTAGGGATAGATTATTAAAAAAGAAAGATTAGGAATAGATTAGGGAAAGAGGGAAAGATACGCATTGCAAAGATGTAATTACAGTGGTGGTGTCACAACTTGGCGTGGATGGTCACTTTGGTGCCACAAGTTGTGGTGTACATCAGAGTGGTGATATAACTTGGCTCTAGCGTGCACATACGATGCTTTTCTCGTTTTGATACGGATTAAGTGCTGACTAAGCAAGCCAGCTGGGCGGGGGTCCCGCTGTCAGTGACCAGAGGGCTCGGGAGCGGGCTTGTGGCCGGAGATTTTTCAAAAAACCCCTTAGATTTACTATTTTTTTCGCAAATAGGCCCCCGCCTTGGCTGTACAGTGCTGCCCTTTCGTTTTTGCCTATATGACCTCGCGTATCGCAAAAAGAGTGCGGAGACCCTGCCGCTTCGATTCCCTTCGCTCGAGCTCTCCTCGTATGTCTCTCCTCTCAGGCGTTAGAAGGCAGAGGCGGCGTTGATCTGGAGGACGACGTGGATCGGCGGCGTCGACAACGATGGAGCCCCGTCGCCGCGCTCCCGGCGAGGCAACTCCTGTGTACGGTGAGCAAGACCTCGTTTTCCCCCTGCACAATCCCTTGTCGTCCTTGTTTTTCATAGGTTTTTTGTTAGTTTGATCGGCCACAAAAAATCTAGGTTTTCTTGATGATTTTGCCTGCGGATGGAATTTAGTCTGCGGATGATGTTCAAATCCCCCTGCGCATTCGGTTGTCTCTAGGGTTAAGCCCAGGTTTAGTAGGCCCCTGCTTTTTTAACTGAAGATGTGAACAGTTAACTGAAGATGTGAACAGTTGTTACTGAACATGTAGGGCCAAGTTAGGCCTTAACATGACTATATAAGATTGTTTGGTAATGCTGACTGAAACTATGTGTTTGCATTGTTTTCTTGAACAAAATGTTAGCTCTAATAGCTGGTTCACTATTCACTGAATATGTATTTGTCTTGTTATCTGAATATTATTGCACTGCATATTGCAGGTGATTTTGATGGACTATTCATAGTTGAGATTCACCACAAGGGGTTTTTCTGTGGAACTGGCAGTAACAGTACCTACATGGATTATGCAGTGGATTGGTTTGACAATTGTGATAGTGACACATGGTCTATATTGTGGATTGAAGATTTTCAAACAGCTAGGTTATCACGAAAGCTCTTGGACATCAACTGGCGTGTTCGGTGCCAGCCGGAAGGACACTTAGTGAAGGAATGAAAGAAATGAAATGTGATGCTGACAGCCTTGCAATGATAGCAGCTAGCACACAACACAAGAATTTGTTGCTGATCATTGATCATGGAGAGACACTGAATAGTTTGTTGAGAGATGATGTACTAGGTGTAGGTGTTCTGAATTGCCAAAGATCATAACTCCAAGGAAAGAAAACAAGGGCAAAGAAAATGTTAGCTCACCTACAGTTGTCACCGACCCAAGTAAGGGGAGGAAAACTAGGGCCAGGAGATTGTTTTCTGAAGGATCAAGTTCAGGATGTGCTGATGAGGAATTTGAGGAAGAAGATGCAGCAGCTGGTTCAGATTCAGAAACTGATGAGGATTTCTTTGACAGTGACTTTGATGTAGAGGATGGAGATGATGATCTATTTGAAGATCATGTTGACAAAGAAGTGGATGATCGTAGAGAAAAGGTTACAACATGTGACTATGAAACAGAGTTAGCAGAAGATGCTCTAGATGACCCCCACATCATGTTATCCAAAGAAGAGAGGGAAAAGTTGAAGTACCACTTCAAAGGTTTCAATCTAGAGACTGATTTGAATGCTCCTGTATTTAGGTTAGGCATGGTGTTTGGTAGTGTGCAAGAGCTAAGACATGCTATAACTTCTTATAGCATTAGGAACAGAGTTTCAATTAAAAAGACAAGAAACACATCAAAGACAATTGAAGTTATATGCACTGATGGTTGCCCATGGTATCTGAAAGCAGTGAAGGACAGCAGGAAAGACAGCTTTATTGTAAAGAAGTACTGTGATGAGCACACTTGCCTTAAGACATGGAAACTTAAATGTCTAACTGCTCCATTTTTAACCAAAAAATTCAGAGATGAGTTCAGAGACAATGAGAAGATGCCTTTGAAAAAGTTTGAGGAGAAGGTTCAGCAAGAATACAATCTCATACCAACTAGGACCAAATTGGGTAGAGCTAGAAGAGAATCAGTGAAGCAGATCAGAGGTGACGATGATGACCAGTACAAACACTTGTGGGATTATGGAGAGGAGTTCAGGAACATAAACCCTGGCAGCAAGTTCTATCTATGCACAAAGGAGATATTTGATGAAAAGCTTAAGTAGACAAAAGAACACTTCTCTACGCTATATTGGTCATTGGATGCATGCAAGAGAGGCTGGCTATTGGGAGGTAGGCCCATCATTTTTATAGATGGATGTCACATTAAGACCAGGTACAAAGGAAATTTGCTGACAGCAGTGGGTATTGACCCTAATGACTGCATCTACCCCCTAGCATTTGGGGTGTCGAAGTGGAGTCTACTAGCAGCTGGGAGTGGTTTCTGTCAAGTCTGAAAGATGATCTTAACATTTTTAACACCTCTCCATACACAATCATGAGTGATAAGCAAAAGGTATGTGACATTCTGCTCATTCATCTAATTCATATAGTTATACCTACTCTGAAGTGTTTAGACCATATATTTATGTTGAGGGCACTATTTATGTGATTTGCAGGGTCTCATAGCAGCAGTTTCAAAGGTTTGGCCAGATGCTGAACACAGATTTTGTGTGAGACATATGTACCAGAATTTCCACAAGCTTCACAAGGGGGAACAATTGAAGAACAATCTATGGGCAATTGCAAGAGCAACAAACAATCCAACATATGTCAAAGCTATGGATAAGATGCTGGCAGACAGTGTGGGTGCATATAAATGGGTGGAGAAATGGCGGCCTCCAAGGTCATGGATTAAAGCCTTTTTTAATCCTTTTCCGAAGTGTGACATCCTGCTGAATAACATGTCTGAAGTATTTAATAGGTAGGCATGTTATGTACTAATATGCTTCAACTTTAACATTGCAATATGGCTCTTTTAGTTTGTCTTGTTGTATTGCTTCACTAACAGGTATGTTTGTTCTTCTGACAGTTGGATTTTGCCAGAAAGAGAATTGCCAATTTTATCCATGGTGGAGAACATAAACAACAATATAACAGCAAGGATATACAACAAGCAGAAGGAAGTGGCAGTGGATAGGAAATGGAGTGGTAGACTGTGCCCCAAGATTAAGAAAAAACTAGACAAATTTACTGATTGGGCTACTCACTGCATGGTATTTAGAGCTGGTCAGAAGGTTTTCAAAGTGGTCTCACTGAACCATTCCTACATAGTGGATCTGAACATGGAAACTTGTGACTGTGGAAGATGGGACTTGTCAGGAATTCCATGCCACCATGCAATAGCATGTGCTAGATAGGAGAGAATAGATCCTGCAAGTCTAGTGCATGAGTGCTATTCTGTACAAACTTACAAGAAAGCTTATGGGTACAACATAAAGCCAGTTAGAGACAGGGAGCATTGGAGAAAGATGAATTGTGTTGATGTCTATCCACCAGTGTACACTAAGGTGATGGGCAGACCAAGGAGAAACAGAAAAAAAGATCCAGAGGAGAAGATCATGAAAGATGGAGGGAAGAAATTGACAAAGCATGGTGTGTCCATGCACTGCTCTCTGTGTGGAAGAGCAGATCACAACAAGAAAGGGCACAACAAGTGGGAGGAGAACAACAGAGATGCACCTCAGCCTGTTCATCTTGATGTAGATGATGATGGTGAAGAGGAATATGATGATCCTTCATCATTTCGTAAGATGAAAAAATATTAAATTTACTAGAATGTTTTCTGAATTTTACACACTGATAGATAGAGTTGACAATTTATTTACCCTATTTTCAGAACATAATGCCACACACAGTGCACCCACACATGGACCCAACTCAAACACCAGGGTCAATGGTGTTTCTCATGCAGCAAATGGTAAGTCCTTTGTTATGTGCAAAACTATATTTTTCTTCTGAATTTCAAGTCTGCTTGTGAAACTATCTCTGAAAATTTGTTCATACTTAGGAGAGGAAAGCATATGTGCCAGCTATGGATCATGGACCTCTTCCAGAATCAACTTTTATTGCAAATGCAAGAGATAACATACCCCCCCGAGGTTACAACTGCTATGGTAGCAGCAGGGTTAGAAGAAGAGGAGTGACGGAAGATATACTCAAGATGTCCTGAAGCTAGCTACCAGGCAATTGAAAATGCAAGAGGGAGAAAAAGGAAAGCAAATGGAGTAGGCAGAGGAGCTGGGAGAGGGACTGGGAGTGCAGCTGGGAGAGGACTTGGAAGAGGCACTGGGAAAGGGACTGGGAGAGGAGCTGGGAAAGGGACTGGGAGAGGAGCTGGGAGTGGGACTGGGAGAGAGACTGGGAGAGGTCACACTGGAGGAAGGACAGGACCAGGAGTTGGACTATGGAACATCATGTTTCCACCAGATGAACCCAGATCTTATGTGCAAGTAGAGGAGGTCCCAGTGACACAAAATGCACCAACTGAGGAGTGGCTTGATGATTTCCAGACCTTGTAGACCAAGCTGGAAAGTATACTAGTTCATCAATGAAATGGAAGAAATGCTCCAACTTTTGTTCTCTGGAATGTTAGAACTAAATTTACCTTCTGCTTTAGTGATGCTACAATGCATATTTCCCTTTTGGTCAAGTTCATTTATGACTCTGTTATATGATTTTAAAGTTTAGCTGACTGTGAAATGAATGGTTTCTCTGAAACTGAATGTTTCTGTGATTTTAATTCAGTTACCGCATGTCATGCGATTATCTAAGTTTTGACATATCTTCAGTTATATTCCGTTCATGTTATCAAGGTTTCTGTCCATCTCAATGATCAGATGTACCACTTACTTTGTTTAGCAAGTATACTTATATAATGCTGAGTGTTGTTTCATTTACTAAATTAAACATTCAGCTTCACACTCTCTTTAGAACAACCAGCAGTGTCAAATGCAAGACTTAGTTAAATAAGAATTTGACATGAAGCCACACTTCTTAGTACCAATTTCAATACGTTCTCTTTAGAACTTTCATTACACAGAATATTCTACATAAAACTGGATTACATGAGCTAACCTAAAGTCAATGTATCGCCGTCGCTTCAACACCTTAGCCGCCGTGCTCAAGACAGAGGCCGCCGCCGCTGTGCTCTGGAAATTGGGAGCGAGGGTTAGGGATTTGGATGCCGATTTGGGATCGATTGGCAAAAAGCGAAAGGGCAGCATCAGACAGCCAAGGCGGGGCCTATTTGCAAAATAAAATAAAAATCTAAGGGTTTTTGAAAATCTCCGCCACAAGCCAGCACCTAAGCCCTCACAGTCACCGACAATGGGACCCCGCCCAGCTGGCTTGCTTAGTCAAGACTTAATCCGTATCAAAGCGAGAAAAGCATCGTATGTGCATGCTCACTAGTAGAAAGGGCTTTCGTCCGGGCCAGTTTAGCCCATTAGTCGGTTCAATCCAGAATCGGGACCAATGGAAACTATTTGCCCGATTCGTGAGCCTGTGGGGCCGGCCGGGCCACGTGGGCCATTGGTCCCGGTTCGTCCGGACCTTTTGGTCCCGTTGGTGGGACGAACCGGGACCAATGGTCTGGCTCTGGCCCACCACCATTGGTCGGTTGGTGGCATGAACCGGGACCAAAGGCTTACCTTTAGACCCGGTTCGTGCCACCAACCGGGCTAATGGTGGTGGCTATATATAGCCCCTCACAGCAAGAGCAGAGCACACTCTGCTTTTTCCGGCCGAGGGAGAGGGCTTGGTGGTGCTCTAGCTCACCTCCTATGCACATAAGGTGTTCGATGGAATGCCCGAGCCACACTACTTAAGGTTTCTCCTCTCCAAGCTCGACCGCCAAGCTCCATTTTCCTCAATATTTATCTAGGTTTAGCGGTCCGTCACGCCCCGTCCCCGTCGATCACCCGCGCCGATCTCATCGTCGGCACCACCGTGGTGAGCCTCTTGTTCTTATCTTCTTTCTGAAAGGAAAAATATTATTACTTGTTTGTTTAGATAGATACTTGTATTATTTTCTTACTTTTATTATTGCATCTTATATAGTGCGATGGTTTTGGTATCCGCCCCCGTCGGCCCTCGTCCTGTTTATGATTCGGATGTGGTATATATTATCTTTTCATAACTATTGGTTCATTTATTGTTTATGAAAATTATGCCGACCAACGTGACATAGATTTTATTTATCTAGGAGGTTGTTGAACCGGAAATTCCAACCGATCCTATTGTCGAGAGGTTAAATTTAGTTGAAGAAGAAAACAATTTCTTGAAGGAAAAAATAAAAAAACTTGAGGAGGAGAAGATGATATTGGAGTGCATGTTGCGGATGTCGTCGATGATCACAAGATCAAGATGGATGCGATGCGCTTGAAGATGAGAAAGATTAGAAAATATGCCATCCATACCGAGGCTTGGTATAATTATGTCGTTGGATCAGTTGTTACCTTGGTTGCGATTATGATCGTATTTGTTTTCGCATTGAAATGTTTTACATAGTTTCAATGTATGGTTTAATTAATTTAGATGCTCTGCAGAGCTTTATGTTGTTAGATGAGAACACTATGTATGTACTTTGGTTTTTATGTGATGATGAACTTCTATTAATTTGGTCACTTAATTATCTATTCATGATGTTCTGTAATGATTTTTGACACATTAATTATATATAATGCACGCAGATGAACCGCAATGGATGTACGGTGACGAGACACACCTCAAAGTACATTAAGGCGTGCATGATTTTCTCAAGTGGCTGAGGCAAACAAGCAGAATGGTTTTATGTGTTGTCCATGCCCTATATGTGGGAATCTGAAGTCTTACTCGACGGAAAATCCTTCACACCCACCTGCTTTACAAGGGTTTCATGCCACACTATAATGTTTGGACGAGGCACGGAGAAATAGGGGTTATGATGGAAGGCGGCGAGGAAGAAGAGTACGATGACAACTATGTGCCCCCTGAATACGGTGATGCTCTCGAACATCAAGATGCACAGACGATGTGCACGATGGTGCTGGAGCAAGCGAAGCTGCTGAAGATCAAGAGGAACCAGACGATGTGCCCGATGATGATGATCTCCGCGGGTCATTGTCGATGCAAGGAGACAATCACGAAAGTCAAAAGGAGAAGCTGAAGTTCGATCGCATGTTAGAGGATCACAAAAAGGGTTTTACCCCAATTGTGAAGATGGCAACACAAAGCTCGGTACCGTACTCGAATTGCTGCGGTGGAAGGCGAGAATGCTGTGCTGATAAAGGATTTGAGAAGCTACTGAAAATAATGAAGAAGAAGCTTCCAAAGGATAACGAATTGCCCGACAGTACATACACGGCAAAGAAGGTCGTATGCCCTCTAGGATTGGAGGTGGAGAAGATACATGCATGCCCTAATGACTGCATCCTCTACCGCGGTGCCTACAAGGATCTGAACGCATGCCCGGTATGCGGTGCATTGCGATATAAGATCGAGCGAGATGACCACGGTGATGTTGACGGCGAGCCTCCCAGAAGAGGGTTCCTGCAAAGTTGATGTGGTATGCTCCTATAATACCACGGTTGAAACGTCTGTTCGAAAACGGAGAGCATGCCAAGTTGATGCGATGCCACAGTGAGGACCGTAAGAAAGGCGGAAGTTGAGAGCACCCGCGACGGGTCGTAGTGGAGAAAAATTGAGAGAAATACTGGGATGAGTTTGCAAAGGACCCAAGGAACGTATGGTTTGCTTTAAGCACGGATGGCATTAATCCTTTCGGGAGCAGAGCAGCAATCACAGCACCTGGCCCGTGACTCTATGTATGTATAACCTTCCTCCTTGGATGTGCATGAAGCGGAAGTTCATTATGATGCAGTTCTCATCCAAGGCCCTAAGCAACCCAACAACGACATTGATGTGTACCTAAGGCCATTAGTTGAAGAACTTTTACAGCTGTGGAATGGAAACGAGTGTACGTCGTGGGATGAGCACAAAAGGAGGAATTTGACCTAAAGGCATTGCTGTTCGTGACCATCAACGATTGGCCCGCTCTCAAGAACCTTCGGGACAGACAAATAAGGGATACCACGCATGCACGCACTGTTTACTTGACACCGATAGTATATACCTAGGAAGCTGCAGGAAGAATGTGTACCGGGCCATCGTCGATTTCTTCCGACCAACCATCAATGTCGAAAGAAAGGCAAGCATTTCAAAGCGAGGAAGATCACCGAAGAAGCCCGCCATGCGTGCCGGTGATCACATACTTGCTATGGTCAATGATTTACACGTAATCTTTGGAAAGGGTCGGCGGACTAGCTGTTCGAATGGCGCTGAGAATCACGCACCCATGTGGAAGAAGAAATCTATATTTTGGGACCTACCCTCTGGAAAGACCTAGAGGTCCGCTCTTGATCGACGCGATGCGTGACAAAGAACCTTTGCGTGAACCTGCTAGGCTTCTTGGGCGTGTATGGGAAGACAAAAGATACACCGAGGCACGAGAGGACCTGCAACGCTTACACGAAAAAGAGGGCATGCCTCCGAAGCGAGATGAAGGTCCTGCTAGCTATGCTCTTCTGAAAGAAGAGAAAGAAATATTCTTTCAATGCCTGCTCAAGATGAAGGTCCCGACTGGCTTCTCGTCGAATATAAAGAGAATAATAAATATGCGGAGAAAAGTTCCGAACCTAAAGTCTCATGACTGCCACGTGATTATGACGCAATCTGCTTCCGGTTGCATTGAGGGGCTTCTACGGAAAACGTCCGATTAGCCATTGTGAAGCTATGTGCATTCCTCAATGCAATATCTCGAAGGTGATCGATCCAGAAATCGTACCAGCGCTAAGGAGTGATGTGGCGTAATGTCTTGTCGGTTTCGAGCTGGCGTTCCCACCATCCTTCTTCAATATCATGGCGCACGTCCTAGTTCATCTAGTCGGCGAGATTGTCATTACGGGGCCCGTATTTCTACACAATATGTACCCCTTTGAGAGGTTCATGGGAGTCCTAAAGAAATATGTTAAGTAACGCTAGGCCGAAGGAAGCATCCCCATGGGCCATCAAACGAGAGGATGTCATCGGGTTTTGTGTTGACTTCATTCCTGGCCTTAAGAAGATAGGTCTCCCTAAATCGCGGTATGAGGGGAGACCCGGCGGAAAAAACACGCTTGGAAGAGACTCAATAATATGCAGGGGCGGATATTCTTGGTCTCAAGCACACTACAGTTCTACTGAACTCTACCTTGGTGACCCGTATGTCGATGAACACAAGAACGATCTGCGCTCCAAACACCGGGCGGTCACGACTCTTGGATTACATGTGAACACATCGGGACTTTCAGCAGTTGGTTGGAAACACGTCTCGAGGTGACAGCACTGTTTGTGATGAGCTGTACTTGTTGTCCAGGGACCATCTTCGACTGTAATGATTTGGAAAGGATACGAGATAAATGGGAATACATTTTACACGATTGACCATGATGAAAAGAGCACCAACCAAAACAGCGATGTCCGCTTTGATGCAGCAACCGACAAGGAAATGACACATATTATGGTTACATAGTAGACATATGGGAACTTGACTACGGAGTAGATTTTAAGGTCCCTTTGTTTAAGTGCAAGTGGGTCAATCTGTCGGAGGCGGGTGCAGGTAGACCCACGATGCGGAATGACAACAAGGATCTGAAAAATCTTGGGTACACTGACGAACCGTTCGTCCTAGCCAATGATGTGGCACATGTTATCTATGTGAAGGACATGTCTACCATACCGAGGAAAAGAAAAGATAAGGAAGAGAATACATCATACAATGAGCCAAAGCGCCACATAGTTCTTTCAGGAAAAGGGACATCACAGGAGTGGAGGGCAAGACAGACATGTCTCAAGAGTATGAAAAGTTTCATGAAATTCCCCCTTCAAAGTCAAGGCTGACCCAAGCATCCTGATAAGCGATGAAGATTATCCATGGTTACTGGCGCAATAAGCAAAGCGACACAAGCGAAGAAAAGTGAAGACTTTCTCCGCAACTATTATGATGATACCATGCCAACTTTGTAACAGATTTAGTATGATACCATTGTTAGTTTTGTACTCACACGGTTTATAAGCCCGTCCCTCTACACGCCTTGTTGAGCTCACAAACTTGTGATTCACACAAATTTCAAAGAAAACTAATGGCACAAACAGAAAGTTTATAATTTTGCTGACCTTAAAGCAAAAAGAATTAAAAATAAAGCAAAAACCAAAAGAAAATAAATAATGCAGAAAACAAAACAAATGGCACTAACAGAAAAAAATAAAAATAGCAACAATAAGTATTTTGTTGTAAGTAGAAACAAAATAAAATAAATAAATAAAGCAAAAAGTTTTTCAAATAATAAAAATAGCAACAATAAGTATTTTGTTATAAGTACAAACAAAATAAAATATATAAAGAAACAAAGAAAACAAAAAAGTGTTTTCAAATTTGAAAACTAATGGCACTAACAGAAAGTTTATAATTTTTCTAAAACTAAAAGCAAAAAGAATTAAAAAATAAAGCAAAAAACAACAAAAAAATGCAGAAAGCAAAACAAAAAACTGGAAAAAAATAAAAATAGCAACAATAAGTATTTTGTTGTAAGTAGAAACAAAATAAAATAAATAAAGCAACAAAGAAAACAAGAAAACAAAAAAAAGTGCCACCTACTGGGCCCCCACGGCCTGAATACGACTAGAAACCCTACCATGGGCCAGGATTCAGGCCAGCGGGAGGCCCAGAGAGCCTGACACAGCACGGATTGCAGTTAGGCCAAGCCTGCAGTTGAGAGGAGCTCGAGAGGTGGGCGCAGCAGCGCTTATAAACCACTCTCGAGCTCTCTCAACTAGCGAGTGGGACTAAACTTTTCGTGCGATGCAGCACAAGGCCTTTGGTCCCGGTTGGTGGCACCAACCGGGACTAAAGAGATTAGTCGGTTCGTGGCAACAACGGGACCAATGCCCTTTATCTCGGTTGGTGCCTGCAACCGACCAATGGTCGCCGCTTCCGCCCTTTGGGCTGCCGAAAACTGACCTTTGGTCCCGGTTGGTGGCACCAACCGGGACTAAAGGGGGGCATTAGTCCCGGTTGGTGTCACGAACCGGGACTAATGCACTTGCTATATAAGAAAACACTTGGGAAATTTCAGATTTCCCTCGCCTTCCCAAACAACGCCGAGCACATCGACGCCGCCAGCTGCCCGAGCGCCGCCCGTCGCCCCGCCGTCGCCGTCGCCTCGCCCGTGCCCATCGTCGCCGTCGCCGCGCGCCCTGCCCGCCCCCCGCCCAGCCTCCGCCCGGCCCACCACCGTCGCCGTTGCCGCGCCCTTGCCCAGCCGCCGCCCGCCCGCCCTCGCCGTCGCCTCGCCCGTGCCCGTCGTCGCCGTCGTCGAGCCCCGCCCCAGCAGCGCCGCCCTGCTGCCAGCAGCTCCGCCCGCCCACCACCGTCGCCGTCGCCCGCGCCCCTGCCCGACGCGCGCCGCCCGCCCGCCCTCGCCGTCATCCGCGCCTCTGCCCGACCCGCCATCCTCGCCAGCAGCTTGGTCCGGCCGCGCCCTCCTTTTCATATTTTTTTCATATATATATGCTTGTTTTATATATTTTTTGTATGAATGTATGTATTTTTCAATTGTAATATGCATGGTGTTTTCAATTGTTCTCTGATTTAGTACATTGATTTTAGGTTAGTTTCATTTTAGAAAAGTTTTATATATTTAGGACGAAGGAAGAGAAGGAAGAAGGAAGAAGAAGAAAAAGTTTTATATATGCAAAAGTTACATTTTAGAAATTTTTATATATCTAGCTAGAAAGAAGGAAGAAGAAGAAAAGAAGGAGAGGAAAAGGAAAATAAGAAGAGGAAGAAAGGAGAAGAAGAGGAGAGGAAGAAGAGGAGAAATAAATAAGAAGAGGAAAAAGAAGAAAAGAAGAGAAGAAGAAAGAAATAGAGGAGATGAAGAAAAAATAGAAAATATTCTATTTTTCTTCTTCTCCTCATTCCTTTCTTCTTCTCTTTTTTTTTCTTCTTTTTTTTTCGATCTTCTCCTCTGTCATCGCCGATATACCCTCCCGATAACTTCAATATGAGGGGGGTCCATATACCCCCTCCCGATAACTTCAATACGTGGGGGGGTCGATATACCCCTTCCCCGATAACATTAATTTCTCCCGTGTATGTATCTCGTCGTTTTTGGTATTACCCCCTTGAAGCGTTGTCGATATTATCCCGGGTCGAGGGTTCTAGGGTCGAGGATCGAGGGTTCGAGGATCGTCTAGGGTCGAGGTTCGAGGTCGTCGAGGTTCAAGGGTCGAGGATCGCCGAGGGTCGAGAGGTTCCTAGTGTCAAAGTATTGAAGAAATCCTGGCTTCATCATTAGCGGAAGTAACCATGGCATGATGGTGCGAAGTCCTCAAAGTTGTTACGGAATGGAGTCCCGGATAGGATAATTTGCCTTTTTGTACGAATTTCAGCAAAGGCCTTCCAAATAACGATATTCGGAAGGTTCTTGCTGAACTTTATACCAAAAAGCGAATTATCCTATCTGGGACTCCATTCCAAAATAACTTTGAGAGCTTCACCATCATGCACCTGTTTTACCTAATGATGAAGACATGATTTTGTTGAATCCTTTGACACTAGGCAACCTCCCGACCCTCGGCGATCCTCGACCCTCGACCTCGACCGCCGGCGATCCACGGCCCTCTACCATACATGGGCGTCGATGCCCACGTCACTTGTGGGACATAGATGTAGTGTTCAACGCCGACCCCCTCCCGATAGCTTCAACACGTGGGGGGTCGATATTACCCTCCTAGCTTGAAGCCTTCTGAGGCCACCCCTAACCCTTGAAGCGTTGTCGAGGCCACCCCAAACCCTAGAGAAGCAGCGTCTAGGCCACTAATATGATTCCTTATTGTGATTAGCTAGCTAGTTCTCGTTTGCCACTAATATATCCATATCTGTCATGTTTGAATAATAATTGCCATGTTGTAAATATTTGTAGAAACTATGGACACCCCGAGACGAAGCACAAGAAGCGTTGTTGAGGGACATAATCGCACAAGGAAGTGATGCCGTCTGCTCGTTGATGTTTCTCAACGACAACGATGGTCTGCAAGGAGAGGGTGAAGAAGCAGCTGGCTATGATTTACATGGCTCCGATGACCCAATGCCGGTGCAAGAAGGAGAGGGTGAAGAAGTAGACCGTGAGGACGGCTCCGGTGATCACCAAACCGAGTCCGGCCAGGTATATATATTAGTTAAGCCTGTGCTGACTAGCTCTCGTCTTTGTTTTGGTATGTACACATATTAATTAACTCTCATCTTTGTTCTTTTTTCTAGCCCTCCGGATCGAGCACAACTTCGGTAAAGAGACGAGGCCCGAAGAAAAAGTTGAGCTCGGATGAAAAGTTTGAGATCATACAAATCGCGCGCGACGGCCAACCGATTGAACCCTACCGGACAAAGAAGGCATTTGTTGCTCGGTCGGGGTTACGGTTAGGGACAAGATCGATCAGCATCCACCAATGGTATAAGCCTAGGAACGAAGACCACGAGGTGTCTTGTGTCAATGATATGCAGAAAAATGATCTTTGGACTGAGTTGAAGTCAAATTTTACCCTACCGCTAGAGGATGATCCGGAGAAGCCAGTAATAGAGCCATTAATCAAGTCTTTTCTCTTAAGAAGATGGCAGAACTATTCAGGAATTGGAAGAAAGAACTCAATCGTATGTCGAAAAAAATGAGACACCAGAATTCAAGGGCAAATATGAGAAGATCAGAGATGACTGGCCCGCATTTGTAGCCTACAAGACATCGGAAAAGAGTAAAAAGATGTCAGCGTCAAACAAGAGAAATGCTACGAAGAAGAAGCTTCACCATCGCACGGGGTCAGGTGGCTACCTCGTAGCCCGGCCTAAGTGGGCCAAGGCTGAGAATGATCTTCTTGATAAAGGGATCGAACCAGAGACAATGAACTGGCCAGACCGTTGCCGGACTTGGTTCTTCGGGGCCGGCGGATCCTTGGACCCTATAACAGGGAAGTGCATTTGGATGGACGAACAATTGGACATACCAGTCAAGAGGCTTCAGCATTATATCGAAGCAGCGCAGCAAGGGAAGTTCGTTCGAGACGGGGGAGAAGGGCGAGCTCACAATGGCCCTCGGGAATCCACGAGCACCACAGGCGGACACGAGGCACGCCAGCTCCGTTTAGTGGAAGGCTGGATTTCGGGCGCAGGGGTTACAAAACCCATGAGAGAGGAAGAAACTGGATCGAGCCTAATGCAGGCACTGCACGAAAGGGTAATGGGGCTAGAGGAACGAGAAGAGGAACGAAGCAGCAGATCACAACAAGCGACCTGCGAAGCTTCCCGAAGCTACCCGCCATCTCAGCGGAGAAGCAGCGTGGCTTCCACCGAGCTGCTTCAGCCAGAGCAACATGCCTTGACGGCTCCTGCCAGCTATCCGTGGATGCTATCATGAATGCTGAACATTGCCACCTTATGGCGCAATGGAGCAATTTGAAGGTCAAAGCGGCTGTTGGCTCTGTTTATCCTACTAAACCCGACTCAACTTTTCACTGCGGCCGATTCGGAAGGATATGCTAAGGTGATGGTCGATGAAATAACGGAGGATTTGAGGACCTCGGCTTGACCACCCTACCGGTGAAGGGGAGTATCGGCTGGGTTCTGCTCTGAAGACTCCATGCCTATGGCGGAAGGATCTCATCAACCTTCCGAACTGGACGCCTCCGCCTCCTCCTCCTCCTCCGGCGAGTCAGGGCACTCCGCCTCCTCCACCGCCTCCTCCTCCGGCGAGTGACGATCAGGGCACTCGGCCGGCTCCTTCTCCGGCGCGTGGCGGCACTCCGTCTCCTTCTCCGCCTGCACCGGCGCGCCCGAGCAGCCAGCCTCCTCCTTCTCCGCCTCGTCAGCAAGGGCGGAAGAGATCCGCCGCCGCTCCGGCTGCTCCGGCGCGTCGTAGTCCTTTTCCTCCGCCTCGTAAGCAAGGAAAGAAGACATCCGCTCCGTCTGCTCTACCGGCGTCTAGCAGTACAGCCAAAGGCGGGAGGAGATCTGATTCGGTCCTTCTCTGAAGACTCGGAGAAGTTACCGTCGAGAGGAGCGAGGAGGAAAACGCGAAGATCGCGCAGACGAAGTGGATGACTGGTTTCAAGGGTTGAAAGCAAAGAGACATCCACCTCCGGAGCAGAAGGTAGATCCGGTCAAAGCGAAGCGCACTCGGCTGCCCCGACAAAACCACCCAAGTCTCCGCCGAAGGCAACTATGGCGCATTATTGGAAAGGCATTTGCGAAGCGGAGAGGTCGGGAAGTACTGTCGATGATCAAAGGATGAAAGAACGACGAGCTGGGAAACAAATTGCCCAGCTCGGCGAACAAGCAAGCAATCGTGCCCCCGCTCAAGGTGCCTGCTAGCGACATCGTCGATCCGAGGATGGTGCCGGTTATGGCAATCCTGCAGATTACCTGCCCGACGATGTATATTATGATTTCTTGGAGGTGCAGATACAAAGATCTGATACGGGAAGCCTCTCGTCAAAGATGAAAGCTCTCTATCAGCGATGATGCGAAGATTGCATGATTGGTACATGAAAACCTGCAAAGAGTCGAGGGAGGAGTACTTTGTATTTGAGAGTTAAAAGGAGCATGACCTCCTTGGAATTGAACTGTTGCCTATTCCATTTGAGGAGTTCTATCAGTTTTCAATCAATTGGCCCTCGATAAAACAACGGTCACCTGCTACATCTGTAAGTAGTACTACTTCTGTCATTAAGTATCTCTATATAACTCAGCCCTTTCATTACATGTATTTATAAATATCCTCACTATATTATGCAGATTGAAGATCGCCGAATTGAAGAAAAGACAAGTGGGTGATATTGGGTTCATTAACACATATCTCATAGATGCAACTGAGGTTGAATTTCGTGCCAAAGATACCGAGGCCAACTTGCTACAATCGTTGATAATAAATGAACACAAAGATATAATACTCTTTCCTTACAACTTCAAGTGAGTGTTACTATCTTGTGGCATATTCGGTTTCCTTATTAGTACATGTTATAGTAATGTAATATTGATGAGTTATGCATGTGTGCGCAGCAACCACTATATTCTCCTAGAGATTAAGCTTGAGAAGGGAGTAGTAACTGTCTTTGACTCCAAGCGAAAAGATCCTAAGGAGTATGCGGACATGACTGAAATGCTCGAGAAGTAAGTTAAATCGATCATTATCCACCATATCAGCAACTTTGTTCATTTCTGATATCAAGTAATTGTTTTCTTTGTATGACAGGGCTTGGGGAAAATTCACCAAAAAAGCTCCGGGACTACCGAAGAAGCTGCAATTTAGACACCCGAAAGTAAGTAATATATAGTAGCATATTCCACGTGCATCTCCTAGTGATTCAAGCACTAGTTTCATCAATACCATTTAGCATGCTTGCTAATTATCAGTTTGATTGACCTCTGTTTCTTGTAAAGTGGTTGTGGCAGGAACAAGGGAATGATTTCTGTGGATACTACGTTTGCGAGTCCATCCGCCACACGACCTGTGAGAGGGGCTACTCCGACAAACAATATGAAGTGCGTAAATAAAAATATTCACAATTTTATTTTATTACCATCATTTGTGTTGAGTTTCATTCATTCATTCATATATATATATATATATATATATATATATATATATATATATATATATATATATATATATATATTGACCCTTTCTTAAAATTAGATGTTTGAGCGGGATGAACTCCTAGCACCAGATCGCATGCGAGCAATTCAAGAGGAATTGGCGGCATTCTTTCTTGACCACGTGATCGCTGAAGGCGGAGAATACTATGTGGACCACGCGTCGATATTGTAAAGATAACTATTGTATATATGTAGCGGTAGTGTCGGATAGATATCGAGAACTTGTTGTTCGACCAATCTCTCGGTGAAGGAGAGGTGGTCGATATCACTTCTCTGTATGCATATATGTTCATGACGATCTTCTGTTTGTAATTACTAGCTAGCTAGCGTGTCTAGCTAGTCCTCTCTATCTTGTATGTATAGTACGTAGCGTCGACCAAGCACGGACAAAAGAGAGGACACTTTTCTCTATTAATTAGCTAGCTATAGCACAATATATGAAACACCTAAATTAACCACCCAAAATCCCCCAACCCCCTTCAAAAAAAAAAAAAACCAGAGCCATAGAAACCATCGCATACAGCTCAACAACGAACAAATAACAAGACGCTTTTTCACCTAAAAAGACAGACAAGATGAGAAGACATATAGGACGTGTGGTGATGATTTACGTACGCACGCTAGATCACGTACGCACACTTTTTTTTACGCGCCTTAATGTGTGTGTTACGCTCGGCGCACGTACGTGCTCGTGGCCTACTTTGGCTGGAACTTGGACCTGATGCTCTCCACCACGCCGCCGTCGGTCTGCAGCGCCCGGGCCAGCACGTCCGTCGGCACCCCCGGCGCCGCCCCGAACATCGCCTCGCCGAACCTCTGCGTGCCGGGGAGCTGGCTGTCGAACGCGGAGATCGCAACGGCAGGCGCCTCGCCGACGCTGCGCTCGTAGTGCATCATGCCGCGCGGGAACACGAAGACCCCGCCCTTGGGCACGCCCCGGGTGATGTGCCTGCTGGCGGTCGTGACGAAGCCCACCTCCAGGTTCCCCTCGGCGACGAAGAGGATCTCGGTGGCGCGCGGGTGCGAGTGCGGCGGGTTCGTGCCGCCCCACGGCGCGTAGTCAATGCGGGACATGGAGACGCCCAGCGTGTTGAGCCCCGGGAGCCTCTCCACGTCGGCCGCGGTCACCACGGAGCCCATCGGGTTACCGCCGCCGTACACATCGGCCGCGCTAGCCAGCCCGCCGTAGAAGAAGTCATCCGCCGTCACGTTCTCCGCCCGCTTGCACGGGTACCCGTTCACCCTCAGCGCTGCACGCACACACACGCATGCATTCCGATCAGTGGTCGATCGTTCAAATATTGCATGCACGATGAAATGAGAATTGCTGGGTTACTCACGGCCCTGAAGGGACATGTAGTCGGCGACGCAGATGTCCTGGAGCATGTTGGGGTCACCGGCGAGGGTCGAAGGCGCGGCACCGAGCGCCAGGAGGGCGGCGTAGGCGGCGAGGAGGACGGCGCAGAGCTTGGCCATGACGAGTAGTAGAGCTAGTTGCTCCCTCTGTCCCTGGATCTGGCTCGCTCGTGATCAGCTAGTGAGCTGTGGGTAGTTATAGATGAGGAACTTTCGGTTTGGTGATGAAGAGGGGGTGCTTGGGAGGTGGTATTTATAGGTGTGATAGTAGCAGGTTAGGCCCTAATGAAGACGCGTGAACGAAGGGTCTATCTGACATGTCTCATGTGATCAGTACAGTTAATGACCAATCAACTGTGAGCTGGAGTAGAAGAGGAGGCAACGTACGTACTACGAGCTTGATCGATCGTATGGGTTGGCGGTGTTTGTTAGGGATGTTAATACGTGGGAGGTGCGACGGTGAGCAGTGCTTAATGCTTCCTTTTCAGGACAAACACCGTTGCTTGTCACGTTTTTTGACGGTGCAAACCATATCGTACGTACGAACTATCCATGCAAAACCCCCACGCATGCATGCATCTTGTACATAAGTGTCAGCACATGGCACACATCTTTAGTTATATAATACTCAACTCGCATGCATGTCTCTTTCTTTTTATTATATGATGGCGTGCATGCTATATTTGTGTGCACGTTCACATGTATTTTGTGTACAGCCCTATTCACGTAAACGCAAAACGTTCAGTATGTACTCAAGTCTAGTAGAGTCGTAATATTGGACCAATCGTCCTAATAACCATAAAAAAAACAATCAAAAAAATTTGGGGATGAATCGGCACCCGCAAAGTCGCTATATGCCTCTGGATCACCAGAATTTATGGAAGACGCTCCATAAACAACCTCGTAACCTCTATATTTGGAGAATGTGAAGGTTCGTATGAAGCTCGCTCAAAATGCCAACCGTTGGTGGGAAGTTTCAACTTCCTCCTCGTGCCACGACCAAATTTTGAGTTGTGCGGCCTGCGATACACCATAGGCGAGCAGCCACCTAGTTGTTAATGCCACACTCGCTCCATCGGATTCTCTTGGTGGCCCGTCGGATGGACAAGTTTCTTACTTGGAAGCGTGCCCCTTGAAGGTGCCCGCAGTGGCCTATAGAAGGTTGCCACCCTCCCTTCTCTCCCTTACTCGAACCCACCCACCGGTCCATCCCAATCCACTTGCTCCTCAATTCCAGGCCACCTTCACCCATGATGCAGCAGTACGAACTGCCCCTTACCTCCAGCTTTGGGGATGAGTAATCTGAGCCAGGTGAACCAGATCTCCTGTTGTCACACTGGGCCTCCTCGAGGCGATGGACGAGGACCCCGTAACCGTGCTCGTCTCCATCTCCATGCCGTGCCCAGCCCCATGGCATGAAATCCGGTTGTCGAGGAAGAATTCCAGGCCATACATGCCCTTGTTGAAGCATTCCCGAACGTCCCCGAAAAGCACAAACAACCAATCCCTTCATCGCAATCGCCATGGCTACAAGTAGTCTAGTATAAGTAATTTAGTTTTATCTCTACTCCTAATGGAGCAGTTGGTAGTCTTCGCCGGTCAATTTTCGTCCCACCAGAGACGTTTAATTTTCGTCCTCGATCCCATCTCCCACATCCCCTCGATTTCCCCCTCCACCCTCGAACCAGGAAATAAAAATCGGTATGCTACCACGATGCCAGTTGTGAAACACTATGGTTCATCGATAGAAAATTGTCCTAAAGAAATCTATGACGGTTAACCTACGAAATTAAACCTACGCCTTAACCGCCGCCCGCGGGTCGCCCGCTCCCTCGTGCCCCTGTTGCTCCCTCCTTGATCCCGATCTGGATTGAGGGGACGAGGAGCTCCTGCCTCCCCGACGGCCGGCCTCCTCCTCGCCCCGCCGCTGCGTCCGGCGCCGCCACGGCCTCTGGAGCACGGCGCCGACGAGGAACCCACCCACGGTGTGCGAGGGTTCTCTTCCCGTACGTCAAGGCATCCCGCCTCACGTTTCCTCTTTCGGCATCACGGGCCGCCGCCGCACTCCCTTCCCCGGCCGCCCCGCGGGCTTCTATCTCTCCCAGCTCTGCTGCCGCGCCCCGTCTTCCATCTCTACATGAATCGCTGTTGTGGAAGTCATGCCCCACCACGCCACCCGGCGGCCATCCGGGGCACGCCGTGTCTGGGATGATGGAGTTGAGTCGGCCAGGTCCCTGTTCCAATCGGCATCTTCTGCATCGGGACCCGTGGGGGCAAGCCGCGCACTGATCATCTGCGTCTATGGCGTCGGCATGGCCTTCCCCTGCCAAGACCGGCGGCTCCTTGGCTGGATCCTCTCCTCTCCTCTCTTCCACCTCTCGTCGTCGGGTAAGTCACAGGTATTGTATTCGTAATCGGTTCCAATCTCGCGCCCCTGATTCACTGTTCTTCGTTTGATTCATTTCAGGTGCTCCTTCCGTCGATGTCGAGGTCTTAGTCTCGGTGATTTCTCCTTGTATGTTCTGTTGATATTGGTACCGTGTTCTGAACCTTGCTGCTTTGGAAAGGGTGTGGTTTCAGTTTTGATGGTTCTGTTCAATTCAAGGTGATTCAGTAATGTCTGCGTACAAAGTGCTTCCTATTTTTGCGGTGAAAACAGCGTGTTGGAGATAGTTCAGACAGTCAAAATTTGGCAGTATTTTCTTCTTCTTTTGATCCCGTTTCTTCATAGTTAGTCAGACTCAATAAGAATTAGAGCAAGTTGGAAAGAGGTTTGTTAGGTCGGAACTGATATATTTGCTTTCGCCTAGCAGCCTATACATATCATTTTATATGACGGGGATTGTGCTATATTACCATGTTATAAAGGTAGAGCTAGGATATGTCTTTCTTGAACTGTGTGGACATGCTCATGGCGGAGGTGCTCTGTTTGTATGTTTTTTCAAGTAAAGTGGAGAAACTCCTGAATTGTGTCTTCAGAAATAGTTTACTGTTGCTGTGTTTCGCTCTGGTGGTTGTCAAGGTCGATTCAGATGCTGGTTACTGTGTTGGAATCTACCAATCCTTCTGATCATTGTGTTTTTCTGGGCCTGGAGGTCTACACCAAACCCCAGGGCAGGGTGGTTCGAACACCAGTTCAGTACGGGCTGGGACGGACATCATCTTGTCTCTATCTCTACTAATTCAAATTACATGCAACTTATTCCCTCAAAAAAATTACATGTAATTTATTCAGTTCTACAGCAGCCAAGGGCGGGGCATCGCACCGACGACAGTGACTGCAATGAGGGCGAGATGCCGATGTTCATGCCGGCGCCGGAGACTGTGACCACAACTCGGGGGCAAGGTGCTGGTGTCAGCGACATCGTCCGTGTTGGCCCCTTGAGTTTTGGACCTGCCGCGCTCTGGTTCTGGAAGCTGCCATTCCCATTGAGCCCCTCCAACAACCTTCAGGTAAGCGCACAGCTTCTGCTCCATTAACGCAAGCATCCAGGGGTTCGATTGCGTGGGCAGGAGCTCGGCTTGATTCACCTGCATATGTCTTTTTTTCCTTTGTGGGCAGGAGCTCAGCTTGAATCACATACATCCAGATGTTCATGCATGTTAATCCTCTATTGGATATGGTTTAGCTCATAATGTAGGCCATGAAGATAGGCTTCCTTTTCCGAAAATGCAAAACGGAGACCGAGCTCAATGGAGGCCTTTATTTGAAAACTTCAAAATTTAAACTTTTCATATGCAACAAATTCTATAAATAAATACACATATACCTAGATACATAATGTACATGTGTGCAATTTTTTAGGTGGAAATACATTAGAATGTGAGCTACACAAAGTTTTTTTTAGCATATATATTGTTCATCTTCAAAGTCCATGATTTTTTTTGTGCAGCGCGCAATTCAACGTATTTCATCCTGAGATTTTTCACACGTACACTTTACATCCTTGCATACATGTGTATTTTTTTTAGATTTTTTAGAAACTCAAATTTATGAACTTTGAATTTTTCAAAATAAAGGGCTCCATGGAGCTCGGTCTCCAAAATGCCCCACTCTTCCTTTTCTGCTTATAAGCAACTAATTAATAAATGAATCTGGGCACGGCTCTACCATTTTTGCACTCAGTTATGTGGCATCTATGCTTATATTTAATAATAATAAATAAAAGGAGTATGTGTGTTCTACAGTTCTGCAAACTGTCAAAATTATGTTAATCTTTGTGATTCAGTTTGGATCTGGGTGCTTCTGGTTGTTTCTGGAGTTCAGGTTCAAGTTAATCATGGAGGTGACTCATCCTTTATTCCGTGAGGTTATTTGGCTTAAATTGATTAAAATTTAAAATTTTGTGTAATCAAATTGCAGGATATGTGTTTGCTATTTTTTCCCCTAAAGGCAGATCTTGTAAGCTGCTATGTTCTTTGAACCCGTGGGTAGCAATTTGATTTAAGTGGCCTGGTTCTTTCAATCTGTGTGTAGCATATCCTGTTTGAACACATAACTATGTACCAACCACCTCGTAGGAGTTCTTCCAAATTTTCAATGAAATGAAATGCAAAGGCCTTTTGTGTTTTCTCGAAAAAAAAGTTCAAGTAAGCAGAGTATGAAGCTATGTGATAGTCCAAACTCTCACTAAATATCATGGTTACTAATGCCAATTAGCATCTCATAATTTGATGCCAAATTTCCTTTGCCTATATATGATCAGAACAGTTCACACACACACACACACACACACACACACACACACACACACACACACACACACACACACACACACACACACACACACACACACACACACACACACACACACACACGCACACGCACACACACGCACACACGCACACACACACACACACACACACACTCACGCACTCACGCACTCACGCACTCACACACACACACACGCACACACACACACTCACGCACTCACGCACTCACACACACACACACACGCACGCACGCACGCGCACCCACACGCACACACACGCACACACACACACACACACACACACGCACCCATGTGCACCCACGCGCACCCACACGCACCCACACACGCACACGCACTCACGCACACGCACACACACACACACACACACACACACACACACACACACACGCACTCACGCCGCCGGCTCGGTAAATCTCTCGGTTTACTTCTCCTCTTTCTCTCTTGAGCTTTGTAGAAAGTGGGATAGGTGGGGAGGCCGAGGGCAAAGTGCAGCAGGAGGTGCATCGGTTTGAATGTATGTGTAGCCGGTAAGGGCTGGTTCGTTATCATCTCAAAGGCTGAAAGATCCGCTGCTGCAGGTCACCACATCCGCTTCTCACAGCTGCGGACAACGATAAGGAGGTGGTGGGTGACATGGGAAAATAGTGCTTGGAGGTCAATGTTGCTTGTCTGCATGTCTGCCTGGAGAATTTTTGTTGTTTGATTTGGTTTTATAAGTCCATATTGCATGTCTGCATAGAGAATCTCATAATATGATTGTTATTATTATATGTCTTACAGAAGTGCATAGTTTCACTATATCATAGTATTATAAATGCATGAGGGTTGATCTGGGTAAGTGTCTTGGCACTCTCTCCAGCGGAAGTGGATCCTCTAACATTAAGGAGGAAAGTCACATAAGCTACAGTGCAAACTAGTGTAAAACATAGAAGGAAAGTCATGGGTACTGTAGCGAACACTGTATTATCTACTTAAGTAGGTACTGTACACAGTTACTGTTGATATAAATAAATTTAAAATTAATTTTATTGCACCATAATTTTGTTTGTATGTAATTTTTGTAAATGCATAAAGTAGATTTGTAATTTGCAAATCAATTCAAGTTGTTTTAGTAGCAGTGGATGACTAAAGCATGACTTTTGACTCATTTGCCTACATTATTGCCCGTAGCAACGCAAGTGCATACTACTAGTGAATGTAAAATCACTGATCAACTTTTCTACCCCTATGTAATGCAATATTATCTTAAAATGATGTTTTTGATCCATTCAATTGAGGGATTTACTATTGAGTTAACGCAACAAGAGAAAAATAGATAGAGGCAGTCGTTTTGGTGACTCCACGTTTGTGCACGAGCCCGGCATGCTCCATACCCATATCGAGTGTGCTTCATAAATGATGGAAGGTGATTACAAATATGGCGGCTCTGGTAGAGTTGCTATAAGAAGTGAAGCTAATTGTGTATATGAAAGTGTTTAGTGTATGGTGTACAACATTAATTTACTGCTCACGTTCAAACTATGTTTTCTGTTTTGTGTTTGTTTTTGCTGTTTTTGTTTTGCGTTCAATTTCCTAAATACTTAATGTTTTGTTAGTTCTTTCTGACTTTGTGTTGTTCAATACTAAGCAAATATATCAATCTTATGGGAAATAACTTAGAAGGTCAGTTACACAAATCCGCTTCTTAAAAGTCCATAGGTGTAGCATTGCTAGTACTTCTTTTTGAACACTGCATATATTAATTAGGATAAAAGATTACAATCGTTCGTTACAAATTTGTAACGCATGACGGTTCATCCCCATTTACCAATCCACTATGATTTAAACAAAACCTAGCAATCTCATAGGCCACCTTGTTCTTCTCTTGGTTGATTTCTCGTATAGTGCATTGAGGACTTGGAGCAAGAACTCCTAACGCTTCTAGTGCTTCCTTCTTCGGGTCAACAAGAGCCGGCCCATCTAAGGCATTATTGACAAGTAATATTCATGAACCGGCAGGCATTCTTCAGAACGGAAGGCTTATGCAAAGTAACTGAAATGTACAATCCTGCAATACAAGTCTGGTTCTCCGCTTCCTCCACAGATGTGGACCACGGCAGGAAGTCCCAAAATGAAGGGAGCACCACTCCGTCCTAATCTCTTACTACCACATCAACGCTATTAAGATTCTAAATTTGACCAAACACATAGAAAAAAATCATCCACAATACCAAATCATCCGCCATATATTTTCATAATATAAATTGGATATCATATATATGGCACTTTTATCTATAGTTTCTTAAGCTTATAGAACTTTAAATTTCTCCCTCTAGTACAAGGTCACTATTAAGAATATAATGTGCATCGATATGATGCCACTATCTCTTCTCGAGAAGAATTAATTAGTTTTCTACTTCGAACGACGATGTTTATTAATGCAAATGTTGCATGAAGCCATAGAAAAAGAGGTACCACATGTAGTAGCATGTTTAATTAGAGTGGAATTAAATTATGTGCGGAGAATTTAAAATTTATGTGGAGAAAGAGGCACCACTATCTCTTCCTGGTTTGCCTTGGGAGTGGGGCTGAGTGTGAGAAGAAATAGATAAGACACGTTCTTAGAGTATAAAGTCTATTCGTATTGTAATCTATCTCTATTAGTCTAGTCTTGGAGCCCAAGCTTTGTAATCTATATAAACAGCCCTTGAGGCCTCAATCAATACAACAATTACTTCTCCAATATCTCAATCTATCATGGTATGTGACGCCTAGGTTTTCCGCACCTGGTATGGCTCCGCCACCCGCGCCGCCGCCCCGGCCGATTCGGCCCCTCTTCTCCATGGCCGAGTTCCGCGCCGCCGGCGCCCCATCCCCTACCTCTTCCTCTACAACTACCCAAACACTTCCCCCTAAACCCGTCATCCACCGCTCCCGCGCCACCAGCTCCGTCGTCATGGCCTCCTCAGCATGATCCTTGGACTGGCCTCGTCCAGGCTTGGTCGATGCCTTGGTCGGCCCCCTCGCCGTATGGTGCCCCTACTGCGTACACGGGCACGTGGAGCCCCGGTCTTCGTCCAGCCACCGGCTCTCCGGGACTCCTTGGACCCAGGCCGCCGGCGCACATCTACACCGCCACTCCCACTCCGCCTACCAGCACGCCAGGACCGCCATCCCCTGCATATTGTAGTTCATCACAAAGCTCTTGTAGCTTGGTGGGAGCGACTGAAGGATTCTGTCAATGACCGCCTCGTCCGGGAGGTTTATGTCCAGCTGGGACAGGCGGTTGTGCAACCCAGACATTTTGAGTATGTGCTCACTGACAGAATTGTTTTCCTCCATCTTACAACTATAGAACTTGTCGGAGACTTCATATCTCTCGACCCGGGCATGAGCTTGGAAAACTAGTTTCAGCTCCTCGAACATCTCATATGCTCCGTGTTGCTCAAAACGCTATGAGGATGATCCTCAGGTTCCGGACCCAGTCCGTATAGTTGCTACCATCATCTTTCAGCTTGGTTTTCTCTAGGAACGCGTTGAAGTTCATGTTGACATGAGCGTTGGCCATTTGATCTACAAGACATAATAGCAAAGGTTTTAGACTAAGTTCATGATAATTAAGTTCATCTAATCAAATTATTTTAATGAACTCCCACTCAGATTAGACA